>ML412870.1:65594-103328 GCA_005239525.1 Nicotiana knightiana | reverse complement strand
TTTTTTTTTTTTTTTTTTTCTCAGTCTCTTTACATTTCCTTCCCTCAAAATATCTTCCTCTACCAACAATCTGAACCTGAGAGTTATGATGTTGTTGCCACCGATTAGTCGTTTCCTGTGGTGCAAGATTTATCACTTTTGTTTCCTGCAGTACAAAAGTAAAAACCATGTTGCTTAGCAAAAGGTAATTTTGAGATAAAGGTGCTACAGTGTGGTAAACAAGATGTTGTATGCTAGGACTTGGTAATGGAAAGGTGATTTGAACTTATCAAAGAGAGTTGATTTGGTAGACACTTGGGTACTCAAAGGATGATGATTCAAATAAATGTCATGATATTTCACAAAAATATTTGAAGAGCATAGTGCAAAATTACTTCCCTCTTTAACAGAATTTGTGGCGGTTTTATTCTGGAACTTTAAAAAATGTAGAACAATGAACCTGCTGTTTCATTTCGGTAAGAAGCTTCAGCCTGCTGTTAGTTTTCTTAACATCTTAGGCTGAGAGTTAAATGTTGTGTTATCTCTTAGTTTTTTTAATCCTTTTTCGTTTTCCATTTTCCTTTTATTTTTCCTCTCGGGTTCTTCTTGTCTCTTCAACCAGTGCTGAACTGTGTCACTAAGATGGACATTCATCATAACTTCTCATTTCATGAATTTGGGATGCTTATTATGGATATTACATAGTGTCAAAATCTGCTTGAACCTTACTCCATTTGACTATATATTTCCTACATTAGACTTCACTTGCTCTTTTTTCCCCAGGATCTCCCTCATGATGCATATAAACTTCTTGCTGTGCCATCTCCTATTGGTGGAGTACTTGTTATTGGTGCGAACTCAATCCATTATCACAGCCAGGTCTGTTATCTTCATGAGATTCACAATCTGCTTATTCCTTCAACATATTCTTACAACTTTCCTGCATACTATATTTTTATGTGCTGACTTTGATTTGCGTATTTTGCAGTCATCTTCTTGTTCGTTGGCGTTGAACAATTTTGCCTTGTTTGGTGATAGCAGGTTTTTCCCTTAGTTTTTACTGTCCTTGCACTCTCCCTCACCCATTCCTGCAGCTTCACTCTATTCTAAAATTATAAATACTTCCAGCTTCACTTTCATTTATTAGGATCATTGTGAGAATGCACGGGAAATTATTTTCAGATCTTAACAATGATACAATAGGCCCTATATATATATATATAATACATGTCCTACTCCTAATACATATGGGATTAGGGTTATTTACTACTATTTAACTACCAAACTAACACTCCTTTTCAAGCTGGTGCATATAAATCATATGTACCGTGCTTGTTACATATATAACTAATACGAGGACCAGTGAGGGACTTGGTGAAAATATCAGCAAGCTGATCATTCGACTTCACAAATTTTCTAGCAATATCTCTTAAGAGTATCTTTTCTCTGATGAAGTGACAATCAATCTCAATGTGTTTAGTCCTCTCATGGAACACCACATTTGATGCAATATGAAGGGCAACTTGATTATCGCACACAAGTTCCATCTGTCTGACGTCACCAAATTTCAACTCCTTGAGCAATTGTTTGATCCAAATTAGCTCACATGTTGCCATAGCCATTGCTCGATATTCTGCTTTTGCACTAGATCGAGCAACTACATTTTGTTTTTTGCTCTTCCAAGACACCAAATTGCCTCCTACTAAAACACAATATCCAGACGTAGAACGTCTGTCAGAAGGTGATCCTGCCCAATCAGCATCTGAGTATCCAACGATCTGCTTATGGCCTCGATCCTCAAACAATAACCCTTTGCCTGGAGCCGATTTTATATACTGAAGAATGCAGACTACTGCATCCCAATGACTATCACAGGGAGAATCCATAAACTGACTTACAACACTCACAGGAAAGGAAATGTCAGGTCTAGTCACTGTGAGATAATTTAATTTACCAACCAGCCGCCTATATCTTGCAGGGTCGCTAAGCGGCTCCCCCTGTCCTGGCAGAAGTTTAGAATTCAGATCCATCGGAGTGTCAATCGGTCTACAACCTGTTATTCCTGTCTCCTCAAGAATGTCTAAGGCATACTTCCGTTGTGATATCACAATACCTGAGCTAGACTGAGCGACCTCAATACCCAAAAAATACTTTAGTTTGCCCAGATCCTTAGTCTGAAAGTGTTGAGAGAGATGTTGCTTCAATTTAGTAATACCATCATGTCATTGTCGGTCATAACAATATCATCAACATAGACCACCAGATAAATACAGAGACTCGAAGCATTCTCAGAATGCTGATAAAATACAGAGTGATCAGCTTCACTCCGAGTTATGCCAAACTCCTGGATAACTGTATTGAACTTACCAAACCAGGCTCGAGGAGACTGCTTTAGACCATAAAGTGACGGGCGAAAGCAACATACAAGGCCACGAGACTCCCCCTGAGCAACAAACCCAGGTGGTGGCTCCATATAAACTTCATCCTCAAGGTCACCGTGTAAAAGAACATTCTTAATGTCCAGCTGATAGAGAGGCCAATGGCGAATAGCAGCCATGGATAGAAAAAGGCGGACTGATGCTACCTTAGCCACGAGAGAGAAGGTATCACTGTAATCGAGCCCAAATATCTGAGTATATCCCTTGGCAACAAGAGGGGCCTTAAGTCGATCAATCTTGCCATCCGGACCAACCTTGACTGCATACACCAGCGATAACCAACAATAGATTTACTTGAAGGAAGAGGAACGAGCTCCCAAGTACCACTCGTATGTAAAGCAGACATCTCGTCAGTCATAGCCTTTCGCCATCCTGGATGAGACAATGCTTCACCTGTAGACTTGGGGATGGAAACAGAGGACAAAGAAGATATAAAAGCATAATAGGGTGATGACAGACGATGATAACTTANAGGGTCAGGTGCAGGACGTGAATCAGCTGGGCCTGATGCTGGGTGCGGACGACGATGATAAGTCAAGAGTGGTGTTCCTGTGGCTGGGGATCTAGGAGGAGCCACACTAGACTCCCCACCAGTTGGAATTGGTAAGACTTTTGTGGCGGAAGGTGAAGGAGGAGCCGTAGTGAACTCCTTAAAGGTCGGTATAGGTAAGACCTCAGATATATCAAGGTGGTCAGAAGAGGTAAAGAAAGGTTTAGACTCAAAAAATGTGACGTCTGATGACATAAGGTACTTACGAAGATCAGGTGAGTAACAACGATATCCCTTCTGAACACGAGAATAACCAAGGAAGACACACTTGAGAGCACGAGGAGCTAATTTATCTTTCCCTGGGGCTAAGTTATGAACGAAACAAGTGCTCCCAAAAACACGAGGGGGAAGAGAGTATAAGGGTGACTGAGGAAACAATACTGAATACGAGATCTTATTCTGGATGGGAGATGAAGGCATCCGATTAACCAAATAACAAGCTGTGAGATTCAATGAGAAGTGTGCGAGCAGTNAATTATTCCTTGAGAGGTCATAAACTGCTGAAATTGAGAAGATAAATATTCTAAGGCATTATCACTGCGAAAAGTGCGAATAAAAACAGATTTCAACACAAAAATTCTGGAATATAGGAAACAACTCAGAACGATCTTTCATTAAGAAAATCCAAGTACATCTTGAATGATCATCAATGAAACTAACAAAATAACGAAATCCCAAGGTTGAACTGACTCTACTAGGACCCCATATATCAAAATGCTAAAGAAAAAACAGGCTCTGCATGACTCTCAATACTACGAGGAAAGGAGGCTCGGGTATGTTTCCCGAGCTGACACGACTCACAATCTAATGTGGATAAACTAGACAAACTAGACACCATGTTCTGAAGCTTGGATAAGTTTGGATATCATAAACGTCTGTGAATTAGGTTCGGAGAATCTGTAACTAGACATGCCTTGGAGGAATTGAGTGAGTTAAGGTAGTAAAGGCCTTCTGATTCAAGTTCTGTTCCAATCGTCTATCCCGTACTGCGGTCCTGCATAATAAAAGAATCGTCAATAAAATATATACCACAATGGAGGGCACGAGTCAAACGACTAACAAATGCAAGATTAAAAGGACAGCCAAGGACATAAAGAACAAAATCTAGAGTGATAGAGGGTAGGGGATTCGCTTGTCCAACTCCTTTTGCTTTAGTTTGAGACCCATTGGCTATAGTAACAGTGGGAAGAGACTGTGAATACGCGATATTTGACAAAAGTGATTTATTACCAGAGATATGATCAGAAGCGGCTGAGTCCACAACCCATTGTCCAAGAGTACTAGACTGGGAAACACAAGCAAAAGAATTACCAGCAATAGAAGTATCAGTCTGAGCAACATAGGCTACTTGTGGAGATGTCTGCTTACTTGCTCGATACGGAAGGAACTCATTATACTCCCCTTGAGATAAAGGAAATCCCTAGTTACCTGTAGTCTCGGTCTGAGCAACATAAACATTTTTGGGTGGACGATCATGTAAAGAGTAACACACGTCACGCGTGTGTCCAAGTTTATGACAATAAGAGCACTTGGGTCTAGATCTTCCAAAGCGACCTCCTCCTCATCTATTCTCCATAGTTGGAGATGCCTGATTGTCCACTAACTGGGATGCTAGAATAGATGAGTCAAGTGTCTGTGATGAGAACACTGGGTGACTTGGTGCTGCAGCAAGGCGAAGTAATCGAGAGAACAATTCATTAACTGTGGGGACAGTCGGACTAGCCAAAATCTGATCGCGTACTGAGTCAAGATCATTAGGAAGCCCAGCAAGAGTAAGAACTAGAAACATCTTTTGTCTCTGCTCTTGTTGCTTTTCAACACTAGCAGAAACTGGCATCAACTTCTCAAATTCCTCCATGACTGCCTGTACTTGTCCCAAGTAAGTAGACATATCTAATTCATGTTTCTTTAAATTTGTCATCCGCGATATCACATCATAGAAACGAGATATGTCATTAGTGTATAAAATGCGAGCCTTTTCCCAAACCATATAACATGTCTTGAATGGACGAAACAAGGGCATCAACTTGGAATTAATAGATCGCCACAGAATACTGCATAATTGAGCATCGATCTTCTCCCAAACTGTTTTGGCCTTTTCATCTCCTTCGCTAGACTTCTCGATTAGATGATCTTGAACACCTTGACCTTTACACCACAGCTCGACAGATGAAGCCCAAGCTAAGTAGTTTGAACTTCCCATTAAAGGTTCTGAGGTAATCATTACACCGGAACTGCCAGAGCCCAGGTTTTTAGACCCGAAAGCATTAACTCCCAAAGACATCGTTGAAGAGAGGTCTATAAAATTATCACCAAATAACAGAAATAATCAATTGAAAACTCCCTGAAACAGACGAAGGAGACACTGTTTTGCCGGCAAATTACTGTAGCTGCCGGAAAACAAACAGTGTAGTCGCCGAAAAAACTCAAAGTACTCGGAATCAAAAAATAAAAGCACGGGTAGGGTCGGAATTGCTATGCGACCAGGCTGTCCTGAAGAAGCTCGGCCAAAAAATGGCCGGAAGAAGCCTCACGCGCCGGCGCGTGACGTCGGAGACTCGCCGGAAAATATTTTACGGCAGCGTGTGAGGGCGCATGGGAGGGGGTCTGCCAGAGAAATTTTTACGGGTTGGTCGCCGGAAGCTGATCTACCTCGTGGTGGTGTTGGTTTTTGCACAATACCGACGGATATTGATTTTTTTCGAAAAAAAATGCCCTAAAAGGTCGCCGAAATTGAAGCACGACAATTGTTTTGGCTGGGTTTTCTTTCCCGAATGTTTTCTCAGTGCTGCTCTGATACCATGTGAGAATGCACGGGAAAATATATTATTCACATATCTTAACAATGATACAATAGGCCCTATATATATAAAATACATGTTCTACTCCTAATACATATGGGATTAGGGTTATTTACTACTATTTGACTACCAAACTAACAATAATAAATAATGGTCAATAACATAACATGGTATGTTTTGTTTCTACTTGAATATTGAAAAAGAAATTTTTTTTTCTTTCTATCCGCTGGAAGTACATTTAACATTTGAGATTGTTAAGAAAATGGACCTTAGGAAAACTCAACCAGATTGCTCAAGACTACATAAAGAAATAACAACCTATACTGTCAACTATTGTGAGACACTTAAGTCTGTAACATCCGTGTACGGTGCACGCTCAAATTAGACATCTGGAGCGTGGACAACATAACATAGTGGTAAACTCTGATAACATGTAAAGAAATGGACCTAAGGCCTAACTCAACCTCAAAAGCTAGCTCATGAGGCGATGATGGCTCAAGACTATTTAAGGAAATTGCAACCCATCTCCGCAACAAAAGTGGGACTCTAATGGATACAATAGTCTTTAAAATGGTGGTTGTTTGCTTTTATTTGCTGCATAGGGCTAGTTCTCAGTGTTAGTCTTTATCAGAACTGATTTAATCTTTGGATTCTTAAATGAATTAGACTTATTTTCTTTGTACTGGCTGTCGTGAATACTACCCTTTTGTTTTATTTTATGAGCTCTTCTGATTTACAACTTTCCTTTATACTTAATATGGTTTTATTTGTATTCTATCATAAGTGTATGCCATTTTTCATGCTCCTTTACCTTTTTTTTAGTCATTGTGCGTTGATCCACTCCCTTGATTGCTCATTTCAAGGCACTTTGTTGATTTGATCAGTTCTTACAATGAGAAGGGGTCCTAGGTTTTTATCTAATTTTGTGATACGTCCTTATGGTTATTCCAGTCAAGAAATGCCAAGATCATCTTTTACTGTGGAGTTAGATGCAGCTAATGCAACTTGGTTAGCAAATGATGTGGCAATGCTGTCCACAAAAACAGGGGAGCTACTTCTTCTTACAATTATGTATGATGGGAGGTAATGCCTTCTTGCCCACTAATTTATGAAGGAGAAATTTAGGAATTCGTTGCTTAGTATTTTCTTTTTTGCTTTTTTGAGAATATATTCTTATGTTGACTTGAGAGTTGAGAAAATTTACTCTCTTGTCCTGATACATTGAATCCTTATTTTCCTCATGTCCTGATGCATTGAATCAAAGTGGTAATTTAGTTGAACATATACAGTTTGTTTTTACCTATCACCAGGAGTCTGGAAATTTCCTGCTTTGCGACATTTTACAGCCTTTGATTGGGTATTACCTAGAATTTGAAGAGATGTGTTGCGATTTTAATTTTATTTTAATTTTTCTGCAGAATCGTTCAAAAGCTCGACCTTTCAAAATCAAGAGCTTCAGTACTTACATCGGTTGGCTACCTCTTGAATTCTGGATCGTTTTAATTTATGGATCTACTCTCTCTCTCTCTCTCCATATATATGTGTGTGTGTGTGTATATGTGTATATGTATATATGTATATATGTATGTATGTATGTATGTATGTATGTATGTATGTATGTATGTATGTATGTATGTATGTATGTATGGTCAGTCTCGCTCTGTATGTGTTTGTGCAATTCAAACGATTTTCTCTTATTTCCAGGGAATTACAACAATTGGAGACTCATTATTCTTTTTGGGCAGTCGCCTAGGAGATAGTTTGCTCGTGCAGTTTACTTGTGGTCTGGGAGGTTCTATTTTGCCTCCTGGGGTGCAGGAAGAGGTTTGTGTCATCATTTTAGCTGAAGTAACTTGATCTTTTTGCTGGTATTTTACAGTTAATTTTTTTCTTCTGCATATTCCTTATTTATATGTACTCTGTTTCTCCGTAATCTATAACCTTATAAATATATACCCCTTTGAGTAACTGCCTCCATTGCTTTTTTTTTCTTTCCTGAATGCCTGTAACCCAGATTGCGCCCACAATCCTTCTGCCATCATAAAAATTATAGGCTCATCAATATACTGCAGTCCCTAGTTTTTTGCACACTCTTTCCTGTTTTTTATTTTTCCTTCAAACTTACTACTTAAAATTTTTTACTTTAAAATTAATTTGTACTTGATATGATTAGATTAAAAATTACTTTTGAGATGATGCACATTGGGTGTTTCACAATTTCTAGTCGTTTAATTTGTACTGGCTTTGCTTTCTCTAAAATCCTATTGCTATTTGCTTGCATGTGCAGGTTGGAGATATTGAAAGTGACACTCCTTCTGCGAAGAGGCTAAGAAGGTCATCCTCGGATGCAGTGCAAGATATGATTAATGGCGAAGAGCTTTCCTTATATGGTACAGCTCCAAATAACGCACAATCAGCACAGGTGAATTGTGTTATGTGAAGACTATATTCTGTTATGATATATGATTTTTAAAAGATGGGCTGGCCGGTGCACTTAGTTCCCGCTATGCGGGGGATCTGGTAGAAGAACCATACCACATTGGGCCTATTGTACGCAGCCTCTCTTTGCTTTTCTGCAAGAGGTTATTTCCACTATGCTATATGAGTTTAATTGGGAATATTAAGTAAAATGACATGGACATCTGCTGTTTATATCAAATATATTTTTGCCCTTAGGTGTAACATTTAGTATTCTGGTAAGGATAGATAAGAAAAAATAAAAGAAACGAGAGATGTGTTCCGAAGCAAGTTATGAGTTGATGGCAGAGTAGCGCAAAGCACGATTAAAGTAGTGTGGGTTTTAGCGAAGGAAACCCCAATGGCTCCAGACTCCTAACGCTTTTTTGAAAAAAACGAGCTTTAAGCTATATATATAGGTAAAATCATGTCAATCAAGTCCAAAGGCCATTTAAAATTTTGATTTAGATGAAAAGATGTAGTTTTAGAGTTTTACTGGCTGGTTTTCTTATACTAAATTTCTAATTTATTATTCTTAATCGCTAAAAGACAAGTCATGACGTTTTCTTGACCACAAATGTATCACTTTGTCAACTGTGTTTATTATCTAGTGTTGTGATCTGAAGACAAAACCCTTTGGCGGATATGCACACACCTTAGGACTTGGATGCCTACACTAAAGTGCCAAATAGGCAACGAAGCTGCACAACCTGGGCTTTACTAAGCTTCAGGGCGTGCTTTAATCGAGTCCTTAACAACACTGGTTGATGGAACTTTTTAATATTTCAATATATCATTATGTAAATATTTTGTTTTGAGGATATAGCACACTGAAGTTTCATAAAGCTGTTGTCTCGTCATGTTTGCGTACCCAGTATTTCATATTTTCTGGATGACTTGTTGCATTTCATGTTTGTCGCCACCTTGCAGAATTTGCTTAATGTGTGCACTTATTTTTTATTTCTTACTTTTTTATTTTTTTTCTGTATACAATCATGTCTATTAATCATATGACACCCTACTACTTATTAGAAAAAGATCATGACACCCTAAGCTCACGGAATACTGAAGCACACATGTAAAATTGGGAGAATAATAAGTTGTCTATAAAACTTTATAATTCTTTACTTGGAACTTTTGCTATTTATCACGATTTATGATTAGTACAGAATGGCTTCTTGGCTATTTTATTTTCGCCTCTTTTTCATTAATATCATCCTTTGTCATTCCTCATCATTTACATGATTTTCGGTGATTGCAGAAGGCATTCTCATTTGCAGTGAGGGATTCCCTGATCAATGTTGGCCCTCTAAAAGACTTTGCTTATGGTCTGAGAATTAATGCCGACCTAAATGCTACTGGAATTGCTAAGCAAAGTAATTATGAACTGGTTAGTTCTCTTGTTGACAAAACGCCTATCTTGGATGCAGTTAATGATAGAGGTTTAACTTGCTTTCTCTTTGTTTGGAGAACAACGACAACAACCCAGTGAAATCCCACAATTGGGGTTTGGGGAGGGTAGTGTGTACGCAGACCTTACCTCTACCCTGTGAAAGTAGAGAGGTTGTTTCTGATAGATCGTCGACTCAATGAACGATGAAAAGAAGTAGTAACAAGAAGTAGTAACAACAACAAGATACTAAGAAAACTGAAGCGAAAGATAATAATAAAACAACAGGTAATAGTAATAGCAATCTAGGGATAAGAAAAATACCAAACTAACACTAAACTCCTAGTATGGAAAAAAAAAAAGAAAATCACTCAACTATCTACTAACCTTCTACCCTAATCCTCGACCTCCACACCCTCCTATCAAGAGTCATGTCCTCGGTAAGCTGAAGCAGCGCCATGCCCTACCTAATCACTTGCCCCCAATATTTCTTTGGTCTACCTCTACCTCTACCTCTCCTCATATCCACCAGGGTCGACCTCTCACACCTCGTTACTGGGACGTCTCTTCTTCTCCTCTTCACACGCCCAAACCATCTTAGCCTAGCTCCCCGCATCTTGTCCTCCATGGGGGCTACTCCTACTTTTCCTCGAATATCTCATTCCTAATCTTATCTAACCTGGTATACCCGCATACCCATCTCAACATCCCCATTTCTAAAATACCCGACCAATTTGTCTTCTCTCTACCATTTTGTATAACTAGTTCGACTTCACTAAGTTAGTGAGCAATCTGTTGCTTACATGTTTACTTTAAACTATCCGAAAACTAGCATAAAGTAGATTAGTGTTTTGGATAGTGCGAGGCGACAAATAACAATGAGGGCTCGCTTCACTGAGGCGAGAAGCGAAGCGCTCGTCTTTTTGATGTGAAGCGACAATTAATGTAACGACAACAACAACAGCAACAGCAACATACCCAGTCTTATCCCACACCGTGGGGTCTTGGGAGGGTATTGTGTACGCAGACCTTACCCCTACCTTGTGAGGATAGAGAGGCTGTTTCCAATAGTCCCTCGGCGCAGGAAAGCATAAGCACCACATTAATGAAAATATAGACAAGAAGGAACAGTACCAAAAAGCCATATAAAAACAGAATAAAAGCAACAAGATAATAAAGTAATCTACAATGAAAGAAAACAACGGTTAGTCATAAAAACCTACTGCCCACAGAAAGCGAGACTGCATACCAATACTACTGTTATGAACACTCTTGACTACCTACTACCAGTGTTGTCAAAGGCGCGCTTATAGCGCGCTTAAGCTCTAAAGCGAGGCTCAAAGCATGTTGAGCGCTTCGCCTCGCTTTGCGGGCGCTTTAGTGTCACATCAAGACTCTAAGGCATACTTTTCCTCGCCAATGAATGTAATCATGAAAAGGCGACACTTAGCAATTGATATTTCACTTAATCATAATTTTTTTGTCCATATATTTGTTATTCATGCTTATAGTTATTGGTCTTGGACTACATATACATATTTTCACTTTTTCTCCATTTTCCATTAAAGCCCACGCTTTATTTGCGCTTTGCACTTAAAGCTCCAACGGGCGTTAGAGTTTTTTTGCGTTTTCGTCTTTGATAACACTGTCTATTACCCTAATCCTTGACTTCCATACTTTTCTATCAAGGGTCATGCCCTCGGTCAGCTGAAGCTGCGCCATGTCTTGCCTAATCACCTCTCCCCACCTCTTCTTTGGCCTACCTCTACCTCTCCGTAGGCCCTCCAATGTCCACCTCTCACACCTCCTCATCGGGGCGTCTGTGCTCCTCCTCCACATGACCAAACCACCTAAGCTGCGCTTCCCACATTTTGTCCTCAATAGGGGCCACACCCACCTTGTCGCGAATAACCTCATTTCGGATCCTATCTAACCTGGTGTGCCCGCACATCCATCTCAACATCCTCATCTCTGCTACCTTCATCTTCTGGACATGAGCAATCTTGACGGGCCAACACTCAGCCCCATGCAACATTGTTGGTGCGACCACCACTCTATAGAACTTACCCTTAAGTTTCTGTGGCACCTTCTTGTCATATAAAACACCGGAAGCGAGTCTCCATTTCATCAATCCTGCCCCAATACGATGTGTGACATCTTCATCAATCTCCCCATCCCCTGAATAATAGACCCAAGGTACTTAAAACTCCCTCTCCTAGGGATGACCTGCGAGTCTAGCCTCACCTCCCCTGAGTCTCGCCACTGAACTTACACTCTAAGTTTTCTGTCTTGGTCCTGCTCAACTTAAAACCTTTAGATTCCAGGATCTACGCCCATACCTCTAATTGCGCGTACACACCGTGTCACGTCTCGTCAATCAATACAATATTATCTGCAAATAGCATGCACCACGGCACCTCCCCTTGGATGTGACGCATCACTCCGTCAATCACCAGAGCAAACAAAAAAGGCTGAGTGCCGACCCCTGATGCAACCCCATCATAATTGGAAAATGGTTCGAGTCCCCATCCACCGTCTTCACTCGGGTCTTTACTCCATCATACATGTCCTTAATCAACTTAATGTATGCAACAAGTACACCTTAGCCTCCAAACATCTCCACAAAACTTCCCTTGTAACTTTATCGTACGCCTTTTCTAAATCGATGAACACCATATGCAAGTCCTTTCTCTCCCTGTAAGGCTCCATCAACCTCCTAACAAGATGGATGGCTTCTGTAGTCGAACGCACCGGCATAAACCCACACTGGTTCTCGAAAATAGACACCTCTTCCTCACTCTTAGCTCTACCACTCTCTTAGAGACTTTCATAGTATGGATAAGCAACTTGATACCTCGATAGTTATTGCAATTTTGGATATCACCCTTGTTCTTGTATATGGGAACCATCGTGCTCTACCTCCACTCTTCGGGCATCTTCTTCGTTCTAAAAATGATATAAATAACCTAGTGAGCCATTCCAAGCCTGCCTTGACCGCACTCTTCCAAAACTCCACCGTGATTTCATCCGGCCCAGTCGCTTTGCCCCTACTCATTTTACGCCTAGCCCCCTCAACTTCATCAACTCTAATCCGCCTACAATACCCAAAGTCAGAAAGACTCCCAGAGAGTTCCAAATCAGCTAGAACAATGCTGCTCTTGTCTGCCTCCTCGTTCAAGAGACTATGGAAGTAGGTCTGCCATCTCCGGCGGATAAGCCCCTCATCTAACAAAACTCTACCTTCTTCGTCCTTGATGCACTTCACTTGGTCCAAGTAACGCGCCTTTCTTTCTCGCGCCTTGGCTAACTTGAACAACCTCTTATCCCTACCTCGGCCCTCGAGTTCCTCATACAAATGACTAAAAGCTGCAGTCTTGGCCGCTGTAATTGCTAGCTTTGCCTCTTTCTTAGCCAACTTATAATGCTCCCAATTCTCCCTCTTCTCCTCCTCGTCTACACTTTCCACTAGCTTCAGATACACTGCTTTCTTGGTTTTCACTTTTCCTTGCACCTCTCCATTCCACCACCAGTCTCCCTTGTGACTCTACCAGAGTAACCCTCTGAGATCCTTAATACCTCACCCGCGGCTTCCCTAATGCATTTGCGCAATCGTGGTCCACATAGTGCTTGCATCCCCACTACTCCTCCAAGCCCCCATAGTCACCATCTTGACCCCCAACTCCTGCGCTTTAGCTTCCGTCAAGGCTCCCCACTTGATCCTATGTTGGCTATACATCGGCCTCCTCCTCCTCCTCTTTCTCATGATCTCAAGGTCCATGACCAGGAGCCTATGAAGGGTCGAGAGGTTCTCACTCGGGATGACCTTGCAAACTGCAAAGACCTCTGTCGAACTTCCTGCAGAGTAAATAATCAATCTGAGTCTCGGCCACCGAACTCCGAAAGGTGACCAAGTGCTCCCTCTTCTTCGGGCAACTCGAGTTTGCTATCACCAAATCAAATGCTCTAGCAAAGTCCAGAAGAGACGTTCCTCCTCCGTTTCTATCTCCAAAACCAAAGCCACCATGCACATCATCACAAACCCCCCCCCCCCCCTCCCAAGGCTCTTGTATTGTATTTCTTCACCTATTTTTCTATCCTTTAGTTCCTTTGTTCTATTTCTTCATCTGTTTGTCTGACCTTTAATTGTAAATTATAGTTCCCATTAGTTCCTTTATTCTATTTCTTCACCTGTTTTGTAACCTTTAGTGGTAGATTATATTTCAGTAATTCATTTCATTTTTGTTGCTTGTTTTCGGGATAGTGCTTGTGTAGTGACTCCTAGATTATAGTGGCTTTGGTGAACGATGGTAGGGTAAGGTTTTTGTTCTCAGGCGTGTCAGCGCGGGGAGGGATGTGGGGATAAGAGGCTAAGGGAGCTACTAGGCTGAGAGTGGGGTCTTGGAACATAGGAACTTTGACTGGAAAATCTGTAAAGTTAGCGAAGAATTTATATATATATATATATATATAAGTTAAAAACTCAATAGCAATAATATATTAATAAATATATCAATTCAAAAATTTAAAACTCAATAGATAGTCATAGTAGATTCATAAACTAAAACAAGCAACATCTATTCTTCTTCAAGATTTCAAATTCTTGAACGTAAAATTGTTAGCATTATATTGGCTAGCATCTTCTTCATCGTCGGACTCATCATCAATCAGGACCGACTTGAACTTGTAACTACTCCCTTTCCCTTGTTATTTGAACTTGAAGAACTGCCTCTAAGACCATATATATTCTCCTCAACTCCTCCGCCGCAGAAACAATAACCTAATCGAGATCATCTCCTACATACACTTGTTCATTTTCATGATTTTGGGGGGCTCCAGTTAACCATTCATTTGCCTCGTCAATGTTATCCAACAAAATTGGATCAATGGTATCGCGAGTGTTGTAACAATGCTTCAATTGTATTTAATATAGACTAGATCATTGAGACGTGATAGCTCAAGCCTGTTCCTTTTCTTGGAGTGAATATGCCCATAAGTTGTAGAGAGTAATTAATAGATACTGATAATAATACTATATAATAAATCTGCTTTGTACCTGCTCAAATAAGCTCCAATTTTTCTCACATCCAGATGCACTACAAGTTAAGCTTAGTACTTCGACGACAAACTTCTGCAAGTTTGGAGTTTGATGACCAAATTGCATCCGCCATTCAACTGTAGAAAAATATTTCAAAAGTTAATAAGTATAAATAAATCAAATAAATTAAATTAAAGCTATAAGGACATCTATATTAAAGTTAGTTACCTGGTAACCTTATATCTCTGGCTCTAATAGCCCCCTGTAAACCATCTGTTTGTGTGTACTTACCTAACTCCTCCCCTATTTGATCTACCATCCCTGCATCCGGGACCAACTTCTCGGTATTCAACCCGCACCCCTGAATCTAAAATGCCATCTCTATTATTCTTGTAAATCCCGGGTTCACAATATGGCCTGCTGCATACAAAGGTCGATGGAGTTGATCCGACCACCTTATGACCTCAAAAACTCTCTCATATTTCCTTAGATCTCCCTCAAATCTTTGGCTCTATCCACAACTTCATAAAGATAGCCTATTGGTGGTTTTCTCTCCCCATCTACCATACGAAGTACCTTAATCAAAGGACCAACAACTTTAAGAGTCCGAACAACGTCATTCCAACGTGTGAAGAGCATATTTGTTTCACGTTATAAAGGATCCGTGCCAAAGGAACTATCACCCAAGATTTCGTTCTCTTCCTCCTACTCCATTTGAAGCCTTGCTGGTCAGTACATTCTTCACCGATTCTGGTGTAAGGTGCGAAGCTGTCTACCATTAGCGGTTTGCCGCTTGATAATGGATAGTCGATTCACGTTCTCTCCCAATGTTTTACACATGTACCATCAACTGGTATGCAAACTTTGTCCTCTTCCTGAGATACCCATCACGTGGATAGTATACCTAGTTTAACACATGGACAAAGTTTGCATACCAGTTGTTGGTGAAGCATATGCAAGCTGGAGCCTATGGAGAGTTGAAAAGACCATCAAGAAGATCTGGGTGATGATCCCTGCATTTATTTTTTGGTGCTTGTAGAATGAAAGGAATCATAGATGTTTTGATGGAATCTTAACTCCAACTCACTCTCTTAAAGCTAGATGTCTGATTAACCTTTTTTGCTGGACTAACTTAACTCCTGTAATTAGCTTTGATCAATTTTTTAATTTTGTTAGTTCCTGATGTTTTGATGTAAAGGGGCTAACAAACTAGTATTTTTGTGCTCTAGTGCTTTTGTTCTTTTGTAACTTTGTATCTTCTTGATGCCTTTATTAATGAAACACCTTACTTCATCCAAAAAAAAAAAGTATACCTAGTTTCCAGCCACATGAAGAACGCACTTTTGCTGGAGCTCTGGTTATCCAAATGGTGATATGCAGCAGTTCCGCATCATTCACTAGTAGTCTGCAATGGAAAGATTTCATCGAAAATGCTCCTTTGATATGCCATTCGACCTCCAAGTGTCCTTTTTGAGGATCGATATCTATGTTATCCATCAAAATTAATTAGCATCTCTACTCTGAATATATTTGATAATTGGAGGTAATGATATTTTGAGAAGATTATGATGAGATTAATGTTTTTTCGTTCCTTTTAGAGCCCTTTGATAACAATTGATTGATCCTCTTTTATTTTGATCAACTAAACAACTGATTTATGTTTGCCTGTTACCTTTCTTCATGCAGAAGTCTTTCACTTATTTGTTTTCAAGTTGTAACATAAAAGAAAAAGGATATAAACAGTTCTATGTATAATATTCAAATAGAACCATAGAATCATGTGGTGGTCGTTAAATACAACACACCTCTATGGGCTATATTTTTGTCTCCTAATTTCATTCTTCCACAAAATCATGTTTGGTCGTAATTCTAGTAAAAATATGAGAAATAAGCCCCTAGGGTCAAGTGCTAAGAGTGCGTGTGTGTGGATTAGGTGCACGTCTTGGGTTCGAATAGCTACTAACAAAAGCCTCGTATTTAAGTGGACAAGGGTAGAGGGGCCATTACCAATCTAGTTTCAACTGTGGAGCACTGCCTTCGGGGGTTTTCTCGGTTATAAAAAGAGAAATAAAAAACGATAAATCATCTTCTGGTCATAGGTTCTAGGTCTTGAAACTCATAAGTGGGTTGATAGTTGTCATTTTTGCTGAAGTTTATGAAACATTCTAATGGCTGAACTACAAAACCCTAAAATGAGAATAGTGAGTTAGTTATTATTGAATTTCTGTCACCTTTGGATGCTCTATTACTTGTTTTTTTGGCCAGTATAATATCTTCATAATATCTTTGGGATATGTCAGGTATGCTGTTCAGGCCATGGAAAAAATGGTTCTCTGTCTGTTCTTCAACAATCTATCCGCCCAGAAATGATAACCCAAGTATGTTCGCTCTCTTTCAGTTGTTCTAATTATAGTGTTCTGTGAAACTTTGCTGATACTCGCATCACATCATCCTGGAAAATGATTTAAATCCTGTCATTGCAAGTTATTTGCTCAACTTCAGAGCTTGTATTGTAACTTTATGATTTCTTCCTGCTTCTTTGTCATACTCGTTTTATGGGAGCTTCAGAAGTTTCTTGTGCATATAGCTATACAGTAAGAATAGCTATTTGGATGTTTGTTTCTATTTGGTTGTGTGTTTTATTTTTGGCAACACATCCTCTATTTCATTCACGTGCACACATTCATTTACATGAGTTAATTGTCCTTTGAAGAGTTAGTGTTTTTAATCTTGTATCATACTTTGTGAAATACGTTTTTGAAAGTTGGATTTGCTGATTAATGGTGTATATTTACTTGAAGTAGTGAGAGGTTCGTATCTTCTGTATTTATGCATGTGTCAATGGTTTGCTTATCTAAATGGTAGCTTTTGGAAAAATGGTTTGCTTGAGAAGTCACTAAAAAATGGTCGGATAGCTCTTGGAGGTGACGATGTCATTGGAATGATCAACGATAATAGGCGATTGCATCAGAACGAGCAACAGAAGTAATAGCAATGCCGCTAGAATGGCCTCCAATTTTTTTTCCCGAACAGCCACCGAACTGAGACAAGAATATTCTGAAAAGAGAAAATTGAAGGATAAATAACTCCTTAATGACTTGATTCTACAACAATGTGTAAGAGAGGCCCCTTATATAGAAGATTTGGGTTGCATATAATAAGTTAAGTAGTTATAGTCTTCTCTTAACTGGGTAAGCAGATATTCAATTATACGTTATCCAAAAAATTGTAAATGCTCTGCTATAAATGCAGAATATTCTATGCCATCTAAGAAAATTTTCTGAGTCGGTGAATCAAGAAGTATTCTGAATCTGGGCACATGTAGTATCATTAATTCTCTTGACTTTCAACAGGTGGAATATGTGGAGCTGTGCTCCATTATTTTTATAATTGGGGTTGTTGTGTTGTTGAGAACCTGATTAATTCTTTGTCATCTTGCTGAAATTTTCTTTGCCTATTNGGGGGGGGGGGGGGGGGGGGGGGGAGGAAGTAATGTTATTTTTCTTCCTGCTTCTTGTTTATTTATTACATTAGTTTTGACGTGCCTTGGCCTTCCTTTTCCCTTTTACTAGTTTTTGCAGTATGCGTATCCTCAAGCTAGCTTTCCTGCAGCAGGACTATGTTCCTCCCAATCTCTTTTGGACCCCTCACTAATCTTGCAATGCATGGCACATGGTATTTTTTTTTTAATGGGCAGGGCACATGGTATTTATTGTTAAAATGTTATTCAGATGGTTCTCTATGCGGCGAGACTTGAAGAAAATTCCGTGAATTGTCTAGTTTTATGTTTAATGAGCAACATGACTGGTGGTGACTTGAAGGAATAGCTACTATAGTTACTTGATGTATTGGCACCTTACCAGAAAGTTCAATTTTTATTGAAAATTTTGCTGAACAGAATTGCACTGTGTTTTGATGTGTACCATGATACTACCCTTTTCATGTTGAATGGTTTGATTGTTCTCTTTGCTTTTCTTTGTTCGTATCTTGATATCAAGGAGACGACTTTGATTATCTCTAAGTGCTAAGCATTTAGGAATTTCTATGTTTCTCTGCATTCTTAGTTACGCAACCTTGACTAGGATCAAACTTGGACTAATGGGAAATGTTCTATGATGTTTTTTTCAATTAATCTTAGATATTCAGCATATCTTGACACTGCCTGTTAGTGAACAGTATGCATAAATCTAGCCGGAGAAAGTAATTCTGATGCTTAATTTTACTTCATGAAGGAAGCCTTGCCAGGTTGCAAGGGAATTTGGACTGTTTACCACAAGAGTGCACGTAGCAATCTCAACGAATCCTCAAGGGTGGCAGATGAAGAAGATGAATATCATGCTTATTTGATTATTAGTTTGGAGACTCGTACGATGGTATCCTTTTCGCTTCCAAATATATATTATTTTCTTTATTTTTCAGTCTACACTTTATAGCTGGAATTGAAATCTTATGTTGAGGCCCATAACTTTATTTTCTTATCTTCTTATGGCAGGTTCTGCAGACTGCAAATAATTTGGAGGAGGTAACAGAGAATGTCGATTACTATGTTCAAGGAAATACTATTGCTGCTGGAAATCTATTTGGGAGGTGATTTCATTTGCTCAATCATTATGTTCATATCTTCCCTTGCCCTTCCAATATCTTTTTGGCATATAGTATTTGCTGTCTTCCCTAACTTAGTGCTGCTAAACTGGGTATTTAGGAATTAGACAGTGCACAATAGTTCATGGTACTATGGCTCCAGCATGCACATGGACTGTGTGGAAAGAAAAGAATAATAAATGTTTTGAGAGTAAAAGTAGTTACATACAATGTATAAACTGTGTGCAAAGAAAAGGATAATAGATGTTTTGAGAATAGAAGTTGTTGCATACAATGTGCATAGAGAACTATGTTGTCGATGCAGAATCACTTGTAGATTCTCTTGACTCCTTGTTAGACAAAGGTTCCTGTAATCTGTAAATATTTGATTGCCAGTGCCCAGTACCATCTTGGTGTTGATGGATAAACTGTTACCTTACTAAGAAAAGAAAAAAGATAGTTCATGGTACAAAATGTTTCTCCTGATTTTATGTTCAAGAAGTTGTGCAATAATTTGGAGGAGATTGTCAAACACCCCCCCCCCCCCCCCCCCCCCCCATATGGGTACTTACTACTGATTCAAAAGGAAGAGTTTGGCGATGGCCCTGCTTTCTTAAATTAGAATACGTCATACCTTATAAAAAATGAGAATACGTTATAATCTATGCTTTTATTTATGGCTGTTATGAATGACAATGTAGGAATTTAGTTCCTTTATGTGGAATTTGTTTTCGTCTATGCCATTTGCCGAGTGCTTTTCAAAATTGACCAATTAGATCTGATTCATTTTTTTGATATCCTTCAGTTGCTGGTTATGTTGAGCAGTTGCACGTGTTTTTTAATTTTTTAAAAGTAGCTTAACATTGTAACTTCTGTTTATGTAGACGTCGAGTAATCCAAGTGTTTGCTCATGGCGCTCGAATTCTTGATGGTGCATTTATGACTCAAGAACTGAGCTTTAAGGCTTCAAATGTGGAATCTGGCTCGAGTTCCGATAGTCCTATTGTATCTTCTGTTTCGATAGCTGACCCTTATGTTTTACTAAGAATGACAAACGGAAGTATTCAGCTTCTTGCGGGAGGTATATCTACTAAGATAAAATTTATTTGCTTTTGTAAATTTCTACCCCTCTTCTTGCAGTGCTACCGACAAGCAAACTCTTTCGTCGTTGCTTAAATTTCTACCCCTCTTCTTGCAGTGCTAACTAAGGGTGGCAAACGGGCCGGGTTGACCCGTAACCGGACCGGCCCAGACCGGTTAAAACCGGAACCGGACCGGCCCGGTTCATAGGGGGCCGGGTGGGCTGGGTAGGGGGGTTAGAGGGGGTTGGTCCGTTTATAATTTTTCTACCGGTTACCCGGACCGGTCCAACCCGGTCAAAGTGAACAGTGCACTTACCGGTTAAACCGGCCCGGCCCGGCCCGGCCCGGTTTTAACGGCTAAATTTTTTTTTTATTTTTTTATTTTTAAAATATTATTATTAGACGTATTATGCATTTATGCTTAATGTTTTAGTTTGTTATTTTAATATTATTAGACGTATAAATACAAGTTTAAACTTTAATTTGAAGTATTAAATGTAAACTTTAATTTGCAAGTTTGAAGTTTTGAACTTGCAAATTATAAGTAAATTCTTAATGATATATTCAAATATAAGAATTTTAAAGTATTTGTATCCTTTATTCAAACACTATTTTTATAAGTTTATTTTTTTGTTTATATTTTTGCGATAGTTCTAACAAATACAAAAAAAAATAATTTTTTTACTGTTAACCCGGCCCGGCCCGGCAGTACCCCTACCCGCACGGGTTCGTTTTTACCCGGATAAGCCCCAACCCGTTAAACCCGTTAACAATTAACCGGTAAGAACCCGTAACCGCAACCCGTCAGGTTAAAAAAAAAAATGTAACCGGCCCGGCCCGACCCACCCGTTAGACACCCTTAGTGCTAACCGACAAGCAAACTCTTTCTTTGTTGCTTAATTTGATAAAATCTTGTTCTAGCTTAACAGATTACAGATCTATATAGTGTTGCTTATTTGTTCTATGCTAGTTCATCATATTAATTGAGAACATAACTTTGTAGAGTATTTGCTTATTTATCTTTTACATGCTCTTTACATCGTACTTTAACTGCTGCAAGAAAAACTATCAGAATGCCCCCTTAGTACCTTTGTTGTCAATACTTATATTGATACTGAAAGCATATTGATCTAGTCCGTATTAATTGTGACAGAAATGAAATATGACTTAACTGACCCTAAGATGAACTTGAAACAAGCTAATACATGTAGCACATTTCCCTAGGGACTTACTACTGGCCTGAATCATACTGCATTAGTGAATAGTACAAGCTGTAGTCTGAGTAGATGCAGTTAGTTCTTAAAGGCCTGGGCTAGTTAATATAACTCCACAGTTCGCAGTGTCTTTCCCTTTTTGTCTTGAAACATGTCTCTGTTTTCGCTCCACTTTTGCATTTATCCTGTGTTTCTCTTCCACACTGACATTATTGTTCCTCTTCAGATCCATCATCATGCTCTGTTTCTGTTACTGTTCCATCAATATTTGAAAGCTCAAAAAAGTCAGTATCTGCTTGTACTCTATATCATGATAAAGGCCCCGAACCTTGGCTCAGGAAGACTAGTACTGATGCTTGGCTTTCTTCTGGCATGGGAGAGGCAATTGATAGTGCAGATGGGGTAACCCATGATCAGGGTGATGTGTATTGTGTTGTTTGCTATGAAAATGGCACTCTTGAAATATTTGATGTTCCCAATTTTATTTGTGTTTTCTCCGTTGATAAATTCGTATCTGGAAGGACCCACCTTGTCGACACCTTTATCCAAGATCCAGTCAATGGTCTGAAGAAAAATACTGAGGATTTCATGGGCCCTGGACAGAAAGAGAATGCTAAGGACATGAAGATAAACGTGGTGGAGTTGATGATGCATAGGTGGATAGGGCTATATTCCCGCCCTTTTCTTTTTGGGATATTAGCTGATGGGACGATTCTGTGTTATCATGCATATGTTTTTGAAGGATCAGAGAATTCTTCTAAAGTTGATGGATCTGTTTCGTCGCAGAATTCCATTGGTCTTAGCAGTACAAATGCATCTAGGCTCAGAAATTTAAGATTTGTTCGGGTTCCAGTAGAGAATTATGCAAAGGAAGAGATGCCATCTGGAACCCCATCACAGCGAATGAGTGTCTTTAAGAATATTGGTGGTTCTCAAGGATTATTTCTCAGTGGGTCCAGGCCATCTTGGTTCATGGTATTTCGTGAACGACTTAGAGTACATCCACAGGTTATTTTTTACTTGTTCCCATATGTATTTGCCATATTCTAGTTGTTTTTTTCTGGGTAAAAGAGTCAAGGGATTGGTGAGTTTAGATTAAAGTGATGCTCGTTTAGGCTGCGTGTTATGGCATCTGGCGTGAAGAATGAATCAGGAAATCATGGCCTTGCCTTGAAGCACAACTTTCCTGGCACCACAAAACCATTTATTCCACCTATATCCTTTGTTATCTAAGCTACAGACTTTTCACCCTGGGTTGTTTATGCTTTATGTTTGCTCTTCTTGATAAAGTGTTGCTTTGTTGCTGCAGCTGTGTGACGGACCTATCGTTGCGTTCACTGTTCTTCATAATGTCAACTGTAATCACGGACTTATCTACGTAACAGCCCAGGTATGGTAATGAAATTGTGCTTGTTCCGACTTTCATCTGTCTCTGCTCATCTATCGATGGATTGCTTTTTGTCATTGCAGGGCACTTTAAAAATTTGCCAGCTTCCATCATTCCTGTCATATGACAACTATTGGCCAGTGCAGAAGGTGGGGATTCATTTTTGCCAATCAGCTAACTGGTTTTCTTTACTTGTTATATGTTTGCTCAATTGCACACTATGCATGTTACAAATATTGTTTTCAATCTAATGTTATTTCTATGTTTTTCTATTTTATATAACTGCAAAAGACATATTTTTAAGGAATTCAAAAGCTTTTGTTTTTTCTTATATCGTTTTAAATTGATCCTTAGATTTATTAGGATTTTTTTGCTTTTGATGAATTAAGACGTCACAATAACTGTGGTTGTATGGATATCCTTTTTGTCGATGGAAGTGTAAATTTTTGGCATTTCCCATGAGAGCCTCAACAAAGATAATATGATTGTGTAATGGATAACTAATTGATTGATGAAATTGATTACTAACTGAAGGGAATTTGTCTAGTGGTAAACTAATTGATTGATTAGAGAGACTTATTAGTATAATTTCATAGCTCTAGAGACAGTTACATCTAGTAGTTGTTGAACTACTAGTCTGCACAAATAACTATAGTGATGCATATAAACTGTTGCGAACATTTTCAAATTAATTAGACAATATCATTACTGCAGAAAGTTGATATTTATTTCTCTCATTGGATATCCGAATTTTAACATTTCCCTTGTCTTTCTTATCTTTTATTTTGGGACTGAGATGCAGATACCACTGAAGGGAACACCACATCAAGTTACTTATTTTGCTGAGAAGAATCTTTACCCAATTATAGTTTCAGTTCCAGTGAGTATATGTTCCTGCTTCTGTTATCTGTTCTTGGTTTGTTAATAATGTCTTAATATATGTTGTAAGGATGGTAATTTCAGATATGAGGCATAAACCTTACACCAACGTGAATATTACATAACCTTCCCACACATGAATGCACAACATATTAGTCGACTGCAGTTATGGTCAGCTTTCTGTGTGACCTCCAGATAGTAAACCCCCCCAGCAGTCAAACACATACAAAGGAACAAAAATAAAATAAAAGGAAAATGTGAATCATTGGTGGAAAAGAGGCTAGCATTAATATTTATTGGCTTAATGGAGTTTTTACTTATTTCTGACAGGTTCTTAAGCCATTGAATCAAGTCCTGTCAACTATAGTTGATCAAGAAGTTGGCCACCAGTTTGATCCTGATAATATAAATTTTGAAGGGAACTATCCTATAGAAGAATTTGAGGTGCGGATTATGGAACCAGACAAATCTGGTGGGCCCTGGCAAACAAGGGCAAGTATTCCTATGCAAAGTTCTGAAAATGCTCTGACTGTGAGGGTGGTTACTTTACTTGTGAGTTCAATTTTATTCCTCATCTTTTCTTTTTGTTTCATTATAGAAAAGAACTACTACTATAGTAAAAGAAGGGAACAATGTAATAACAAGTGCAATCTCTCCTCCTCCTCGGTTACGACCTTCTGGTTGGATTCTTAACCTCCTCCACAGCTGGTGAAGGTCAATCTTATGGACCGCACTTTTACCATTCAATTCTTGAAGGTCAAGTTACAACCTTCTGGTTGGATTCTTATCATTGAGCCTGGTCTATCGATAATAAAAAATCTGGGGACAATTGGTTTAAGAGAATCTACAACTTTAAAAACCAATTTG
The DNA here is from genome assembly GCA_005239525.1 of Nicotiana knightiana. Taxonomy (NCBI): domain Eukaryota; kingdom Viridiplantae; phylum Streptophyta; class Magnoliopsida; order Solanales; family Solanaceae; genus Nicotiana; species Nicotiana knightiana. The sequence goes on along the minus strand of ML412870.1, from coordinate 78,668 downwards.
GGAAATACAAGATTCTGTTTCTAGTGGTATATACATTCAGCTCCTCTTTGCATTTTCTCCGTTGAATGTTACAGTTCCCTAAACTAGAGTTTTTGAAGCTCCAGTTTCCCTTTGAAAGTTTCTCCTTTAAGTGATCTGTTTGAAAATACATAATTATACTTCTCATAGGCAAGGGAATTATTTATTTCCCTAATTGTCACTAGGTCAATTAAAATGCTACCTGGTAGGAATATGAGGAGTCTTTCACAAATTGATAGTTTCCTCTATCTTTCAATTTGTACAACAGAATACAACAACCAGAGAGAATGAAACACTATTGGCAGTTGGGACTGCTTATGTGCAAGGGGAGGATGTTGCTGCAAGAGGGCGTGTGCTTCTGTTCTCTATAGACCGAAATGCTGATAATTCTCGAACTTTGGTATCTTCCATCACATGGCTTTTTACTTTCATATTTCTTTTTTTGTTGACAAAATGAGACCTTTCCCTCTATCTTTCGAAATCATTTCAGGTCTCAGAAGTCTACTCAAAGGAATTAAAGGGTGCTATATCTGCTTTAGCTTCACTTCAAGGTCACTTGTTAATAGCTTCTGGTCCTAAAATTATCTTGCACAAATGGACGGGGTCTGAGTTGAATGGAGTTGCTTTTTGTGATGTTCCTCCACTCCATGTTGTGAGCCTAAATATTGTAAGTACAATTCATAGCGGCTTTTCCTTCACTTCCAAAATACCTTTTTATAATCAGATCAAACACTTCCAGTGAAGATTAAGTACTTGGGTGTTCATTCAGTACTTTTCCCTTTCATCTATGGAAGGTACTTAGATTATGGTGCCTCTGAGAATTAATCATATATAACTCATGATGAATTAATCATATAGAAGCTTCGGAGTGCACCTATATTGAGGAGTTCCAGTCTTAATTTGGTAAAAAGTGCATAGATGCAGTCATGATTTGGTGAATCCAAGTGGCGCAGTTCCTATATTTTCTGCAGTATCAGTAACAGTTACAAAATTTGGGGAGATAAATCATTTTGCGACAGCTCAGTCCGCTCAAAAATCGTCTGCCCTGCACCCATCCGCCAAGTATATGCTTCAACAGGGATCAAAGTATAACCTGAACAAAATGTGATGAAGGGAGCAAGCAATCTGCTATTGGTTTATAGATTCTCCTATCAATAGTACTTGCAGTTGGAATCATCATTTTTGGTGGCTCAAACTAGAAAACGAATTGCATCGCCTGTTGGGAGGAGCACATAACTTGTTTCCATTTCTTATTCTCAAAATCCTTGTCAGTTTTCAAAAATGAAAGATCTAATTGTATAATACTTTTCATTCTTGAACAAAACAATATCGAACCGTGATAGTTTTGGAGTTTCTTCCTTTACTTTCTCTAAGCTTCTCACAATTGATATTCTGAACTTTTCTCATGCCTTTTTCGTTCAATATTGTAAATGTTATAGGTGAAGAACTTTATTCTTCTTGGAGACATTCACAAGAGTATATACTTCATCAGTTGGAAAGAGCCTCAGCTTAATTTATTAGCTAAAGATTTTGGTTCCCTTGACTGTTTAGCAACAGAGTTCTTGATTGATGGTAGCACTCTCAGTCTTGTAGTTTCAGACGATCAGAAGAATGTTCAGGTATATTTTATCTTTATATTTCGTCTATTTTGTCGAGGCTATAACTTTCTCTTTCTATTTGAAGGCCATCATTCTCTGTGAAAGTTGAAGTTCACACAACAAATTCAGTCTAATAGCTTGTAAGTGCTAAGCTCTGTGGGAGCTTTAAGCGCAAAGTGCAACTAAAGTATGGGATTCAGCAAAAAAAAGTGCCAATGAAGAAAACAAAATATAGAACAAGAATGTAACTATAAACACAAACAATAATTATTTGTGCAAAGGAATGGGAAAATATAACTAAACTATAGGTATGTCGCTGTGCCTGTAAAGTCTGAACCTATCAGTTAAGTCGCACACGCCTTAGCACCTTGATGCTTACACTAAAGCGCCAATTAAGCAATGCGAAGTGCACAACCCGGGTTTCACAGAGCTTCAGGGCTTAAGTGCGCCTTAGGCAAGCCTTTAACAACATTGGACACCCCTAAGTTGCCTCTGTGTATGGATGATTGGTGTTCTTTGGTAGAGAATCATATTCTGGTGTAGGTTCTCTCTTTTTGGTATATGTCTTGTACACGAGATTTTCCCATCATTAAACAAAATTGTTTACTTTATCAAAATGAAAAACAACACTGGAGCCTTTCTGATGTAGTTCACTATAACTTTTTTATCTGATGCAAAAGTTTCTGCCTTTTGGATGACCTTCCTGAAAGTCACTTGTTTTTTATGTTTTCTGTTTTGCTCCCCTCCCTTTCCAGCCTCCTGCCCCACTAAACTCCATTATTTAAGAGGTTTTATTTACCAAGGGATAAACTGTACAATACAAAGCAAAAAACTCAGAAACTAGAGCTGAAAATTGGACATATTGCCCCAACCCCAGCAGCTACAAAACCACAAACGACCAGCTATATCATCTAAGGATACAAATTTGCAGATTCTAATCTCCTAGCTAGTCTGCTCTTCAGATAACCTCTACAAAACACCTCTTGGATGACCAGTCTTAGTATAATATCACTTGTCCTCTGCTTCCCTTGAAATACCCTCAAGTTCCTCTCCTGCCATATGTGATAAACACAGCCAGCAAGCACCATTCTGTATATCTCTGCCCCATCATTGTACATTATTATTATTTGCTTTCTTTTCCATCGGCCTGGAGAATGGGGACTCACATTGATTATGAAAAGGTGGATGAGTCTGCAATGACAGACAATGCTAATGCATGCAGATTTGCTTTTGCCACTGAGTATGTCGTGAGCAGTGCATTTAAGTCACGAAATTTTATTATTTCCGAGAATGATAATTTCCTACAGAAGTTTGAGGCCGCCAACGTAGTTATAAGTAAATAGCTAGTCGTACGTGCAATAGTTATTCTGATATCCTTGGTCAGCATCATTGATGTTGCATAACATTTCTCATAGTGTTCTCTATCAAAGGAACAAATATCTTTTGTTACTTGCTACTGTCGTTGTCTTTAGCAATATTGGAAAGACTCGTTGTGTTCTTTAAATTTAATGATGGGCCTTGATATCTGATCCGAATTTGATAATATTCTTGAATGTAGATATTCTACTATGCTCCAAAGGTTTCAGAAAGTTGGAAAGGGCAGAAGCTTCTGTCTAGGGCTGAGTTCCATGTTGGTTCTCGCATTACAAAGTTCTTACGCTTGCAGTTGCTTCCCACTATATCTGACCGAACTGCGACCACTCCAGGGTCTGATAAAACAAATCGCTTCGCTTCAGTGTTTGGCACACTGGATGGCAGCCTTGGCTGTATAGCCCCTCTGGATGAACTTACTTTTCGTAGGCTTCAGTCCCTGCAGAAAAAGCTTGTCAGTGCTGTTACCCATGTTGCTGGACTAAATCCAAGATCATTCCGGCAGTTCCGTTCAAATGGAAAAGCTCATCGGCCTGGTCCAGACAACATAGTTGACTATGAGCTGCTATCCCAGTAAGTAGCCTCTGCCCTCTGGAGCTGTTGAGCACTTCTTTTTGGTTTACTCAGAATTGTTTCATGTGTTGCTTACTTCCCTGTTTAGACAATTGAGATATATGTACCATATTTTGTTCGGTGGTACATGAATAAGAAAGTATCTTGCTTTCTGGTTAGATTGAAGAACTCCATGCGTACAGTAGTTTGTCTTTTAAGACAAATGGGGTACTCTAGATCTCACACTTGTTGCTATGCAGACATATGAGTCTTGGCGAGATTAAAAGAACTTCTGGAAAATACTTGATCTGATACAAGTGTAATAACAACTAAGTGTTGATCCTAACTGGTTGGTATAACTTATATAATTCATTTTGCTTATATTGTTTCTGTTCTTAGCTAAGTCTGCATTGACTTGGGGAGATTGCATGTGTATAATTTTCCTCCATACAATTTTAAGTAAGGGATTTTTAATGTCCCAAGGGGCTCACCCATTACCTTAAGGTTTTGGGTTGAACACTTAGATTCTTTCACGTGGTATCAATGCCAAACTTTGGTAAGTCCATTTTCACAATCATTCCTCTCTATCTATTCTATCACTTGGGGCTTCTCTCATATCTCTCTAAATTCAACCTATTGAGCGACTAAATTTGCTCTCAGCCCAGTCCTTAAGCATGTTGAGCCTACGCTCCCTCTTGACTCTAGACTCCCTCTTGAGCCTACTCTCTCTCCCTCTCCCGACTTCAAGTCCAATGTTCCCTCTTCTAAAGAAAGGACAAAAAAGAATAAGCAAAAAATAAAAAAATAAAAAAGAAGCAAAAAAAGAGGAGAAATCTTAAGTCTGGGTAAACCTTATAACTGGGCTACTCGTGCGGGAGAGTGTTAGTTAATACTCTTATCTCTTATTCTTTATATAAGGGTTTCCAAAAGAATTTATAATGTTTTGGGGGCACTCCACCCATCACTTTGAGGATTTGGATTGGATGCTTATTTTATTTTTTTCACATTATCAAAGGCTAAAAGCACAAAAAAATGCCCAAGATCTGCTAGGCCTTCAAACTCAGGGCGTAACCAAAACTTGGGCGTAAAGAAAGTCGCAGTGAAGGAAAAATACAAGTTATATATGTAATGCTAGAAAAGAAACTATAATCAAAGAAAAATCATTGTATATGAACATAGTAATTGAAAAAAGATATGATTAAAGAAGTAGATGAAGTATAAAGCATGTCGGTTCAAAAACCAATTTAAAATTTTGATTTAGATGAAAAAAATGTAGCTTAAGTTTCTTATTCAGTTTAAGCTACTAGTTTTCTTAAAAGAAATCTCTAAATTCCTCTTCCTAAATAAGTAGCAAATTCATTATTCGTAACCTCTTTTTAACAATTAAAATATTTCTTTTCTGATCATATTTATTGTGTAATGCCACCCATCTTCTAGATAGCGAGGAAAAGGTTCACATAACCATTTACAATTTGAATAGAAGAAAATGACCCTGCAAAGATCTCGTGTTCAGTTTTCAGATCTTTTAGTGTAAAAAAAAAGATTTATTAGGAGATTTGAGTCGAGGGTCAATTGGAAACAACCTCTCTTCCTCCACAAAGGTAGGGGTAAGGTCTGCGTACACTATCCTCCCCAGACCCCACTATGTGGGATTGTACTGGGTATGTTATTGTTGTTTATTAGGAGATTTGACATAAAACTAAAAAAATTGTTATGGGCCACAAAATTAATTGACCTCTTAGAATAGCCTATGGGCAATGAGATGCACACCTTACAACCTTATACTAGCACTTAAGAATCGTAAAATGAGGCAAAGCACACAGCGGCACAACCTGAGCTTCACCTTGCTTTAGCATCTTAGCGCCCCTCAAATGAGCCTTTAACAACACCAATTTCTATCTCAAGATCAATATTTCAGCAACTTTTCATCTTATGGGCAAGTTTAAGCCTTAGAGGCCCAACATTCACTTCCACATTTTTGTTTTTGCTATTGTCTTATTGAACTTGCTTTCTACTTTGTTAGGTTTCTCCGTATCGCTTGGCAGTCCTGAAGCACTTCTCTTCTATCATTCTGTTTTAATGTTTTATATTACCTTTTCATCTATCATAACATTATCTTATAAGACAGCTCAGACATCTGAATTGTCTTCAATTACGCATCCCAATTATGGTTTAATTTTTTATATACACCGTCTACTTCTATCTGTTTGACAATGGTGATCAGTATAGTTGCATCTGAATTTGTATCATTAACGTGTATATCCTTGTTCATTTTGCAGCTATGAGATGCTCCCATTGGAGGAACAGCTTGAGATAGCTCAGCAGATTGGAACCACACGGATGCAAATAATGTCAAACTTGAATGACTTGACCTTAGGCACAAGCTTCTTATAGTGTAGCTCTGGCGATGACGAATAGATCAGAATCAATGTTGCTAATTTGGTGGAAGTGGGGAACTAGAGCGGTTCAGAAGTCATCTCCCGCCAGTCTTAAGCCTTCAGTAATCATCATTGTGGAACTAAGACAGCTTGACATCTATGATGCTGTTTCCTCTTTGAATCATGAATCCGAAGAACTGTGCAGGGATCACCACTCTCGTCAAGCAGCTGCAGTCTCTTAATGAGATTGCCCAGAATTCTTGGTTCTCTGTTGTTGTTGATGGATGTATATCAGTTAGGTGTATCATTCCTAGGACAACCGCACAAGTTAAAATGTGAAGCTTGATATGTCAATCATTGTAATCTTGTAGGTTTTTTTTTTTTTTTTTTTGAGAACTGTATCATTTGTATTTGTAGGTTAATTATTTTGAGAATGGTAACATTTATAATTTTGCAGGTTATGTATAATGTCTAAGTGGTTACACCGCCTACAAGGTTAGAAACTAATTATATAAAGCGGATGCAGATATGGAGTCAATTTCACCTTTAACTTGATTAAACGAAAAAATGTGTTTTTACTTCCCAAATCAGAAATTTGGCGTGGAAAATTCTAATGGTTAGCAGTTTACCCCGTTTGTACAGTTTCTGGCGTTATGTTGAGTATTCGGAATCATTAAAAAAATTAACCTTCTATCCCACAATTATATATGGGATATTTTTACTTTTAATTCGCGCCAGAAACTATTTACATTTAGTAGCCGAAAAAGTGTATAAAATTTGTATAATTTTTATATATAACAAACAGAATGTTCAGCTATTATTTTTATTGCGACTATACAATGTCATTTTCCCATTATTTATCGGTACTGTCCCCCCTGCCCTCTTAACTAATTTTCCTTTTATTTTTCTTGGTACCCTCTCTTAACTTAATGATTGTTAAAGTAGTTCGAAATTTGAGTTGCAGTGGCGCACACGTGTATGACGAATAATTCCATCCACTGTACTCAGGATGGTGGTAATGGAAAGAAGAAAAACAAAAACTTTTGAGGCCATGGCTTCTCAAAAGAGAAGAGTGGGTTAGTAGACGCTGTACTAAATACTTCTTAATTGATGACTCCAAGTCTCCAAGCAATAATAATCTTTTCCTGTTGTTTCGTTATTTATATGCATAATTGCTTACATTTTTATTTTAATTCTTGTGTTTTCTAGTTTTGCTCGTCATTTTTGTCTTCTTTGCTCATTGTATTGTTTTATTCGTATTTTAACTTAACCATACACCTCATAGTAACCCCAAAATACATTACACTTGTTTAAACGCATGACTCCGCCACTAGAGCAAAAAAGAAACGACTAGAAATAAAAAAAAGAGAACTAAATCCATTAATCTAGTTTGGGACAAGGGCTTTTGGTAATGTCTACAAAAAGTGAGGCACAAGTTCCACACAATGCGATGGAGATTAGTACACTTATAGATAGCATATGGCCTCTTCCCCCATGATTAGTTTCGTCCTCTTTTTTCCAAATTGGAGTCCCATTCATAATACATTATTGTGTATCGTCCCCTCATCCCTAGTCACTAGATATTGTTGTTATATCTCTTTCAAATGAGCCCATCTTTTGTCAAATGTAAGAGGCTTTTGGATTTGGTCCCATCAAGGGATATCTGTGTGGGAAGCAAGATTATGCAATTGGTAGAGAAAAGGGTGAGTTGTGTTAGGATATAGGTTCCTACAACAACAGTTTACAAACGTGTATGTGAGTCTTACAAATCAATGAAATTCACCAATATAAGATGGGGTAAATACTTTTTTTTAAAATTCTTTTTGCATAGTTAAGAGCAAAGTAACTGGACAATTAGGATTCGAATTCATTTTGACGAGGTTACTTTGCGTGCTACTGATTATAGGAGTATAAACACCGGGCATGAGTTTAGGCATGTCTTTCTCCATTATTTTGGTCTGAATGCAAAATCCGTAATAAATTTCTTTCTATCTTTAAGTTTCTTTTGGTAAAGGTCGGCTATTTTGGCACTATTGGCCTGCTTTCTGCCTTTACGACTGTATTTCCCTTTGAGGATGCTCGTCCTATCAAGAATTTCTTCTTTGATATAAAATCATTATTAACTCTCAAATTTCATCCTTTTAAGCTTTATGTTTGATTGGGATTTGAGAATGGAGATCCTGATTGTGACATCTAAGTCTGCCACCCCTCCGACTCCTAGTCGGAGCAGAAGATGGTGTTAAGCTTTCAATGTCTATTACTCTTTGAAGTTGGTCTGAAGAATACATGTTTATAAAGGCAAAGAAGAATTTTTTTTTACAAAAAACAGAATTAGAAAAGTATTTCGTGGAAGAAAAGAAAAGAAAACATGTATTTATACTTGAAGACAACCGTCTAACATGATGAAAAAGAAAAATAATGACGAAAAGTCATAATTGAAGATGTCACTTCAGGACTGGAACAACCACAAAAGCCCTAAAAGGTGCTGAGTAAATGCAAAACCAATCCGAAAAGGACACGTGGTATAAGCATTAAATGGAAGTGACAAACGACGCCTATGGTGCAGAAAAGGATACAATGATTCAAGGAAAAGCGGCGGCAAAATATTCCCGCCATAAATGAATATCCACTTACCAAATATTAATCGTTAAATATATGGTAAGTGGGGAGACTATCTGTATTGGTAAAAAAAGAGTTTCACACGTAAGCCAGCTTTTGACAACTTAGCCAGTCACATGGACACAGGAAAACACGACAGCTGAATATAACTCTTTGAAGAGGTACGGTACAAAGAGGCACGATTCAGTAACCCATGAACTTATCAGTCACGGGTAATTCAACTTGATCAAAACGAGAGAGAGGCACGGTCAGAATGAATCTAGACAAAGCTACGGGCAGAAACAAAAACTCACAATTAACTACTCGAACGTTATGTAACTGAACCCCTATTACCGTTATCTTTTGTAATGCCTCATTAATGACTAATTATGAGAATCTTGAAAGTTTTCACTGAAAGTTCATGTTTTGATAAGAAATGGAAGAATACTTTAATAACTCGAGAAATCTATGTGTAACCGCGTCGCATGTATGATTCGCGAGCGGGGTAAGTCCTCCTACCACACTCTTATGGGATCGAGCGTTCGCCTTGGCAGGATTTATGTACCACACTCTCATGGGAGCGGGTCGTTCGCCTCGGCAAGTTAATAGATGGATCTATGGTTCGCGCCATTCGACCCTTCGGCAGTGCACAATTTACTTTTATGTTGAATCGGGTCGTACGCCTCGGCATTTCCTATATATATTATCCTCATTGAATCGTGTGTAATATTTGACTAGAAGCTAGTGTGTCTGAGGGTTTTCCCCTTAATTGAAGTATAACAACCTCTTTGATGAAACCCCATGTATTTATGTATATTTCTTAGTTACGGAAGGAATTTTCTAGTTGAGAGCTGAGTGAATTGTAAGGAGGGAATCGTACCGTATAATTTATATTTGTTTGTTTTATATATTTACTCTGTTTCATATTTATTCATTTTGTTACTGTACCTGATATTATTGGACCGCTAGTACTTGTCGTAGTCGACCTCTCGTCACTACTTCTTCAAGGTTAGGCGGTATACTTACTGGGTATGGCGTTGTTTTCGTCCATACCAGATCAACTATGCCTTATAAAAAGGACTAAGCGATCATTGCAAAAATATTTCAGTTTACAAGTCCGGGGTCAAATCCCACAGAGAACTAAGGCTTAGCTACAATTGTTCACTATCACCGAGAATACAAGCTTGAACAATTCCTAACTTATAAATATTAAGATTCTTGTGTTTAACTAACTAACTAACAAATTAAAATAGTAAATTAACACTAAAGATACTACGGGTTGGAGAAAAGATTAAGGAGGTCTAGAATTATGATTTCCCCAATTGTCGGAATCCTTCCCGCTACGTCTTCTATAATTTCGCCTAAATATTCTCTACCAATCATGAGCGCATGTTGTAATTCTCTCCTGAGTAACTACCACAATTTACTAGACATATTCTTCCGAATTATGTTAGCTGGCATTAAGTACGGCTCACTTAGATCGCACCCAAGGTTTCGTTATCCCTAATCCCACCTTTAAACCCTTCGTTATTGATCCCTCATATACATCAGGAGTGATGTTGTTCAACAACTACCTAAATATGCACTCTCTCCCGAGTAATACACACTAAATATGCATAGTCGATTGAGAGCTCTTCAACCAACCACAACATAAACATAGTTGAACAAGTAGAGAAATCCAACGACTCAATTATATAAAAACATAACAAGAATTTGTCCTACAAAAGGTTCCATCAAAACCCTAGATAACAAATTAGCTATTCATAAAAGTATGTAAAAATATAATACTAAAAGTCATAACCAACAATTAAAAATAGGAAGAGGAAGGAAAAATTCGTAGAAGAATTCCCCGCCTTGCTCCTATTGTGTCTCTGCCTCCTTAGGTCGAATCTGTGTCTCAAATCTGTCCAGCCTCTCAAAATACCGTTTTCCATGTATATATACTAAGTAGGATTGGGCCCAAACAATTATACCTTCTCCTACGCGAAAAAGGGCAATTTTTCAGGTCTGGACGATCGCGGTCGCGGTCCGGGCGCGGTATTTTCCTAGTGCACTGCCTCAGTCCGCGTTCAGGTCTGCGTTCGCGGTTTAGACCGCGTTTTTCACCCTGTTCCGTTTGGAATTTGGAAAAATGTAAAACATGAAAGTTGTATCTATTTGAGTAAGATTTCTAAAACTATTTTATATAGACCAAATGGAGTTCGGAGAAAAGAGTTATGTCTATTTTACTAGACCATGCGCAATATGCCTACTCGGGTCTTCGTTTGTTCTTAACTATCAAATTTGACCCCTGAACACGATATGGCTTAGCTCCTTGGGCTTTTACTCAGACTTCAAATCTGAAAATCACTTGAATTCATTCCATAACATCTATATAGCTCGGAATCACTCCTATAAGGCATAAAACACACAATTAGTACAAAACACTAGTGATTAAAGCTCAAACTCAATTAAAGTGCAATAAGTTATAGTGTAATAAGCGACTAACATACGCAATTATAGCCTATAATCATTAGTACCGTGAGGGAAGGAAGGTTCTAGTATCAATTTTATCAAATGGTGTATAATTGATCTATCATAAACTCATCCAAGGGTTGTAACTCGTCCACGAGTCCCAACCATTGAGCTGAGTATAACTTGGATTATATCGAACTCAACATTTGGTCAGAACAGACATGATTCCTAGTCTTCTTGTTCTTCACCCTTCTTGTCTATCTCTAAGCAAATCTCCATGAATCTTAGAATTAAGATAGGGTTTCTTCTTCCCAACACCTACATGTATATTTCCCAGTCAGATTTTTTAGGAAGGCATATATATTGGTTGATCGGTTGTGTGAGAACATCGAGGGTCAATTTCCAAAGGGTGGATCTAAATGTAGAACTCATACAATAATATGTCAGTCAGTCTGTGATACATATGATTTAAGTTAGATAACCTAGCTTTATGAAGTTTTTTCACGTTACTTGTGTAGTTTAACTTTAACATATGATAATATATTAGTTACTAGTTTTGGTACTTTACCTTCAAAATCGGATAACAATTAAATTTGTAAGTGGTTTTAAGGATATGCGGATTTATTTGACACAAAGCAGTAAATAAAGACAAATTGAATAAATAAGGATAAAGTAAGCTCAAACCACACAAAGAAGATAATTTAAGCCTTAGTGGAATATTTTCTCTCGATCCGGGCTCGTAACAACAAGCACTGATGAACGACAGCAAAAGAATTAATAATAGAAAAGATAATGATGTATTGCCTTGGAATGCGTGTTACAATGTGTTTTACGAATAACCAGACCCCCTTATATAATACAGGAGTCCTGCTTTAGGTACAATTCTATACAAGGTAAAAAATCCCTTGTATCACTGATTGCTTGTTCCTTATTGATACGTGCCGAGATTCCCGTCGTAATATCCGGTCGATCACGGGTATTTCAGTATTCTGTTGGCTATGCTGACAATGTTTCTTTGAAGTCGTTCAAGGCTAGGACCGATTCCGGGATCATACCTTTGATATTCTCGAAGGTGGGCGTCCTGCCCCCGTGTTCTAGCCCGGTGGGACTTAGGGTTGATCTTCAGTCCTTTATTATCATGTCTCGAGCCTGTCTTACCATGTCGGAGGCTAGGATGCACTTCGAGCTCGATTTCACCCGTATATAGATAGTCCCCTCGGACGATGAAAAATGACATGAACTTCCGATTCTTACTTCGATACACCGTGATAGAAACGACAAAACAATCGAAATGTCTCGCCAGTCAATTCTTAATGGAATTAAATGCGTGTCAACCGTCGGTCGGCCATTCCTGGATGCGAATCGTCGCTGAAATACTATAAATACCACTTCCTTTGTTAATTTTAACTTTACATCCAAACCTTCTACCCTCGTACCTTTAAGACTTCAAAACTTTCTAGCACTTTTACTCTGGTCATTTGAGATCCTTTGCAAGAAATCTTGTCCATCTTTATCTCAAGCCAACAAGTACAATCCTTCAACTTCTTTTCTTTCTCCATTTCCCCCCCCCCCCCCCCCCCCCCATTTTCTAAAGAAATGGAAAAGACTTCTAAAACCATTCCCCAAAAAGAAGCCCCCTCTACTTCGCAGCCGGCTGCTGCAATCGAGGGGACCGTTTCGCGCCTTGCTATTGACGAACCAGTACCTGAACCCCCTTTGAAAATGTTCGTCCTTGGAGGATGCTCGATCAACACCGATATCAAGGTTGAAAAACCTTCCTCCGTACAAGGCCGGTGTGAGGAGGTCTCGAGGTATATCTGCTCGATCACTGAAGTAGTCCTCCCTACGGTCCGAAAAGACTACAACTGGGACGATAAGGGCATAGTGATCCCTGACCCTGGTGAAGCCATTACCACCCATGTCGAGGGATACCAAAGTGTTTACACTTATCCCTTTACATTGGGCCCAATGGACCAGGTCATCGTAGATTTCTGTAAGAGGTACTAGGTGTGCCTCGGTCATATTCATCCTTCGCTCTAGAGGATCGTGATCCCTCTCCGGTTCTTCGTGAGCAGGATCATCTTCTACTCTTGTACAACCCCCGA
>ML412870.1:26518-65300 GCA_005239525.1 Nicotiana knightiana | reverse complement strand
CTTTCGGGAGGGGGGGGGGGTGATAAAGCTCGTGCGCCAGGGCAACAAATCCCCATTCTCAAGTATTGATAAAGACCGGGATCGGGGTTGGCAAGACCATTTTATCCGAGTGAGGACTTCCGACCTGATCCCAGCTGAGCGCATGCCATTCCCCGAGAAGTGAAATATATCACGTAAGTACAACTTTACTTTTGAAAGTCGATTTTGCACTTATTTCCTTCTTTTTTATCGGTGTTTTGTGGTGGTGTAGACGTTGCTCAAGTCCCGAATGCTGTCCCTCATCTCAAGAAGTGTATTGAGGGTATCGTATAACAGATTTCGTACTCTAAGCGCTCGTGGCACAAGCTCTCGAAGGGCCGTTGGGAGGAGCGTTCTCATGGTGAGACTCCTTTCCTGAGTAGGTAATATTTGGATTCCTCTTTTATTATTAAGTCCTCACCCCCTTTACTTATTTTTGCAGGCTTATCCAAGGATGACGAACTGAGGCCTCCATACGGTGGCGAGACCTTACCTGTCGAGTTCCTTGCTCCGAAGCAGGCCGAAGAGAAGAAAAGAAAAAGGGCTCTGAGTTCCCCGAGCTCGGAGAAAAAGAAAACAAGAAAAAGGCTGGTGTGCAAGCCAAAAGAAAGCACCAGTGTCTGAGCACCACTTTCAGATTCGCTCTACCAACTAAGAAATGAATCCGAAGAAGAAGAAAGAGCCTTTGTTCTGATGGCCCGTGTGCCGTTGCGACTCGAAGGGGAAGGGGCCTTCAAACCTGAGAAACGCGAGGTCGATCTGCCTCAAGCTAATAAGGTCAATGAGGAGATCGGGACTGAGGCTTCCCGAGATGCAGGCAATGCCCCGAAGAAGACACTCAGTGTGATATACATAACAGAGTCACCCTCGTTTAACGAGTCCATGTTCCACGAGGCCCAAGCGGTGAAGGAGCGCCCCAACAAAGGGGCCCGTGGAGCGGACGACCCCTCCGTAGCTTTTTGATGCATGGATTCTACAGCCACAAAGGACATCACCAGATTAATTGACATAGAGGTACCGAGGAAGAGCCCGTCCTCAGGGGCAGGTGGGCGAAATTCGAGCCCGAAATTGAGTAACCGGTCCCCTTCCCCGAGTGTGGATCCTGACTGGAAGCGGTCCATTGTCATCATCATTTCAGAGGATGCCCAGGTTCTTTCCGCCCCTGTAGGGATGTCCAGTTATCTCCGGTGCCTAGTCACCGAAGAGGAACAAGCCAATATAAATGAGGTGGACTCACCGTGCTTGGTCAACGAAGCACAACAGAGGCTGAAGCGGGTAAATTTTGATAATTCTTGAAGATTCCAATTCTTCTTCTCACCTTTGAATTAATTTTTTGGTAATTCTAACGTATTTCCTCATATTTGCAGGCTTCGTTGCTCCATCATGAGACTTTCCTTCGGTACCGGGAAGAATTAAGACATTGTGAAGCCGAAGCCAAGGATCTTACTGAGAAAAGAAACATGTACAAACTTCTCAACGAGCAACGAGAGGGTGAGATAAAGATCCTCCGATCCGAGTTGGACACGACTCAGAAAGAACATGCCGGCCTGTTGGAGCAGGTAAATTTTTTTGAAGTTAGCATTGATGAACTATACACGGTATCTAATGGTCAGAATCTGCAGGTCTAACTGAAGCTTGATCGGATCGAGGATAAAGGAGAAGGCGGAGGCACGATCCCAGAAAGTCGAGGAGCTTTAGTCTCAACTCAACTAAGCTATTGCCGACCGGGAGTCCCTCGCCAAGGAGCTTAAGGTGGCCAAATCGGTGGCTGAAATAACCAAGGCCGATGCCGATGAGATGGTGGCTCAGTATAAGTCCGACGCTGAGGCATCCCAGGACCGCTTATGGTACATGGTCGAATACACAAAGTGGTAGTCCCGAAGGGAGGCCTTTGAGTAGGTTCATGCTCGGGGTTTTGATGTGTCAGCCAAAATCGCGGCCTCTAAGGGCTTCAAAGTCGAGGCCAAGAAGTTGGCATATCCCGAGGATGAAGAATACTTCGAGGGATCGGGCAGATCCGAGGACGGATGGGACTTCGAAGACTTTTATGACGAAGTGGGCTCCGGCGAAGACCAGGCCGTTTAAGTTCCTTGTATATTTTTCTTTGTTTTTGTGATTTTTTTTGTCGAGGCTGTTTGGCCTTTGTAAATTTTTCTTTGTTTTTGCACCTTTGTGCGTTTTGTTGAGGCCGTTTGGACTTTGTAAAGATATTTTTATATATACATGGATCTTTTCCCTTCGATAGTTTCTAAGCTTGTTTCTTTTTACTACTTTCTTTGTGAAGATATCGAAATACCTTAGCATGTAATATTTAGGTATTGCCCGGAGGTTCGAAAAAGACTTTATTTCATTATTATTTTGTTACAATTTGTGGGGGCTCGGTATGACGGGAAACTTTCCCCGAAATAGTTAGAACATTTTGGGTTATAATTTTCCAAGGGTAGCCCTTTGAACCGTTTTAGAAATTTTAAAGGCCTTATATTTTTGTTACGGGTCTCGGACGTCTCCGAGCCATTTTAGGACGGCCGTAACCTTTCATGTTCGGGTATTTCCCAATAGGCTCATTACCCTGAGTTATCCGGTCTTGCCCAAGATAACAGTCCCCAGAGAGGTATGGCCGTAGCCTTTAAGGTTCGGGAACTACCTAATAGGTCTTGTGCCCTCGGCCTCTGATAGCCCGGGACGTTCGAGCTTGTCTTTGGACGGCAGTCCCCGAGTAAGGGTAAACCTTTGAACCCGGATAAAGGAGGACCTTGGGCTCTATATCTTTAGGGATCAACTATAGGAAATTCCTTAAGAGAAGAATTTTTTAAGGGATAAAATATTTATCCGCAAGGTAGAAACTTCTTTTTATTTCTGTGCGTAATATGTACGATTACATATGTGTACAAACTTTGTGTCAGGGCTCGAGCAGTCTATGTGGTCATGGTTCATTTGACTTTTTTGCCCTTACAGTAAATCCTATCGGTCAAGCCAAGAGTATTCGATCACAAAGTTTCTTTCCTTGATAAAGTTATTATCCGAGGGTGATGCCCCCCAGTGTTCGAGGCTGATCATAGAGAAGCCTCGAATGCTATTGCCATGGTCTTTGACATCGGTACGTAGCCGACCTTCAATTCTAAGTTAGCACGATTTACTATTGCCTCATTAAAAACCTTTCCTGAAAATACATTTGGGGGAAAACCGGTTCAAGGGAACGCGTGCTTTCAGGCCTGGAAAATTGTACCATTCTTCGTCGGTTACCTGCAAGCGTTAGTCCAAAAATGTAAATAAAAAGAAGTAAACAGGGTTGTACCTTAGCAGTAGTATCACTTTAAGTGAGTTATGTTCTAGTTGTTCAGTAGCTTCTCACCGTTCATTGTTCTGAGTTTGTATGATCCCTTTTCGGTGATCTCAATAATTTGATACGGACCTTCCCAATTTGACCCCAGATTCCCTTCGTTCGGGTTTCGGGTGCTTAATGTGACCTTCCTTAACACTAAGTCCTCTACACTGAAGTATAAAAGGCTGGCCCTTCGATTGTAATACCTCTCGATCCACTATTTTTGGGCGGCCAATCGGACAAGGGCGGCTTCACGCCTTTCATCTAATAGCTCCAGGCTCGTATTCATGGCCTTGTCGTTTGATTCTTTGGCCTCATATCGAAACCTGAGACTCGGTTCTCCGACTTTGACCAGTATTAGAGCTTCGGTGCCATAAACTAGCGAGAACGGGGTGGCCCTCGTACTTGACTTCAATGTCGTACGGTATGCCCATAGGACTTCATGCAAGATTTTCTTCCATTTTCCTTTGTCGCTTAACCTCTTTTTGAGGTTTTGGAGTATGGTATTTTCTTGTCCGTTCCCACTAGGGTGGTAGGGTATTGATAGGATCCTTTTGATTTTATGGTATTTGAGAAACTTGCTTACTTTGCTACTGATGAACTATTTCCCATTATTGCACACGTTCTCGGCCGGCATCCCGAACCGACACATAATGTGGTCCCAAATGAAATCGATGACTTCCTTCTCCCTGAACTTCTCATATGCCTGGGCTTCCACCCACTTGGAAATAGTCAGTTATAAATAATATAAATTGATCCTTATCGGGTGCCCATGGAAGGGGGCTAACGATGTTCATCCTCCATTTCATGAACGACCAGGGTGACAAGACCAAATGTCGCAGCTCTCCAGGTTGATGAATAATCGGAGAATGCCTTTGCCATTCATCACACTTTCGTACAAACTCCTTTGAATCATTTTCCATGTCGATCCAATAGTAGCTAACTCTAATTATTTTTTGAACCAATGATTCGGCCTTTGAATGATTTTCGTAGGTACCTTCGTCAATTTCCCTCAGAACGTACTCGGTATCTCCTGGTCCTAGACATATCGAGAGCGGGCCATCAAATGTTCTTCTGAACAGGGTTTCATCTTCGGACAAGCTAAATTTGGGTGCTTTATACGCAGGGCCCTCAATTCTATTGGATCTGAGGGCAGTTTTCCGGTCTTCAGATATTCTATATATTCGTTTCTCCAGTCCCAAGTTAGGCTCGTTTATTTTATATTGGCGTGGCCTTCTTCCACCACCGATTTCGTAAGTTGTACGGCCGCCCCGAGTTGAACTCATCTTCCTCGATTGATGACCCAAGTTAACAAGGGTGATAGGTTACAAGTACCTTCATTTTATGTTTTGATGATCTAACAAACTTATTGTCAAGAACCATATAAGGAACCTGATACACACTTGGTACACAACTCAAATATCTGACTCAAGCTAGTGAGAGTTGTCTTAACTTCAGAAGATAAAGAATCAACACAGGGAACTGATGACCTTGGGTTCCCTTGGCAACAGTACGAATTCAACTCTCCACAACTGGAAAGTGACTGCCTACACTGTACCCGCAAACAGTATAACACAATGCATCATTCACTTCCATTGGGAAGGACCTTGTACCATTTAAGTGATTACATCATTCAAGTGATGTCATCTATGTTGTATTAACATTAATCTTACAACAAAAAATCACTTGAACACTTGAGAATTCATTCAAGCAGTCCAAGCATCTGATTATCAAGAACACAATTCTCAAGTGCACCAAGAATAAAGTACATCACTGCTACAGACCAGTTCCTACAACAAGTACTTGTATGTACTTAGTTGAGTTATAACTTTGTAATTGTTCTTCACTATAATTCCTACTTTGCTTGTCTAGAAGCATTAATTAGGAAACCTTTGTAAACCATAAACTTCAGTGTTTGTGTCGTGATTAGAAGTTAGTCATGTGTTGAAGTCTTTGTAATAGGTGTATTGCAAAGTGACTTGTAATAGGTGCATTACAATTTAGTGAGGAATTAAGAGTTTAATTCCTAGGTTGCATAGGTTGTAACTAAAAGGTTGCTCATAGTGAAGTCGAAATCCTACAAGTGTAGGTTGTGATTTTTAATCCCATTGAGCCGGGAATTTTCCTCGTAAAAGTTCCTTGCGTCATTTACTTTCTGTTGTGCAAGTATAATTTGTGGAAACTAATATAGAACCTGATTTCTATATAGTTTGGTGGATCCTTAGATTCTATCAATTGGTATTAGAGCGGGTTCTTTCTATTAGGCTAACACCTAGAAAGGATCCTCATGGATGCTCCACCAAACTTCGAAGAAGGTCACTCTACTTACAGGCCACCCAGATTGAATGGTCAATACTATGCGTGGTGGAAGACAAGGATGCATGATTTCATCATGGCTGAAGACTCCGAGCCGTGGGACGTCATCTGTGACGGTCCTTTTGTTCTTACAAAAAGGTTGGAGATCCAGCTGTGACAGTTCCTAAGACGAGGAAGGAGTTCAATGATGCTGATCGAAAATCCATTCGAAAATTTTGGTTTGTGGAATAGGTCCCAATGAATACAATAGGATATCCGCTTGTCAATCTGCAAAAGAAATACGGGAAGCTCTACAGACTACTCATGAGGGAACCACTCAAGTGAAGCAATCCAAGATTGACATGCTCACCACTGAGTATGAGCTCTTCAGAATGACGGATGATGGATCTATTCAAGATATGCACACTCGATTCACTTCTATCATCAATGAGCTACATTATCTTGGTGAAATTATTCCAAGGAACAAGCTTGTGAGAAAGATCCTCAGCGTGTTACCCAGCTCTTGGGAGCGTAAAGTGAATGTTATCACTGAGGCAAAGGATTTGCAGGCACTGACTATAGACGAGCTGGTTGGAAATATGAAGACCTACGAAATGAAGAAGAAGAAGGACAGTGAGAGAAGAGAACCAAAGAGGGAAAAAAACCTGGTTATCAAGACAGAAAACAATGATTCAAGTGGTGAGGACAGTGATATGGCATATTTGATTAGAAGATTTCAGAAAATAGTTCGCAAGAATGGAGGTATCCCAAAGAGGGGTAGTTATAGAAAACCAAATAATTATGACCTCTGTCATAAATGTGGGAAAACAGGACACTTCATCAAGGACTGCCCTCTCCTGAAGCAAGAATATTTCAAGCACAACTCAGATAAAGCAGCCAAGAGGAACCCGGTTCCTGATAAACGCTTCAAAATAAAAATGCCGCTAACAATGTTGTGAAGCAAGCTCTTGCAGCATGGGGAGACTCCTCCAGTGAGTCTGAAGAAGAAAGCGATGCAGGTGATAGTTCAATGATGGCAGTTGAAAGTGAAACAACTAAGTATGACTCAATCTTTGCTTTAATGGCTCAATTAGATGATGATGAAGATGACGACAATGATGAGGTAAACATTCTGGATGTTCAGAGAAATCTGAAATCCTACTCTCTTAAAAAGCTCATGTGATTAGAAAATATATTAATTGATGCTTACCATAGTCTTATAACTGATAAGGATGCTTTAACTATGGAACTAGGAGATGCATAACAAACCAGAGATGACCTAGTAGTTGTTGTTATTGATTTGAAGGAAACAATAAATAATCTGAAAAATAAAAAGGAGTTTCTAGCTGAGAAAATCTCTAGCGTAGAACACGAAAGAGAGGATCTAATGGTGGAAGTGGTTGAATTAAAAGAAACCATTGGGAGTGTTAGTAAAGAAAAAGAAGCCTTAATGGAGAAAATTGCTATCATTGAGCAAGAGAGATATGCTCTTTTAGTGGTGGTAGTAGACTTAAAGAAAATAATAGAGGAACTTAAAATTGAAAGTAGGCTTGGAAATCCTGAAAAAGGAAAAGCAGTTGTAAGTGAAGCACACATTAAGCTTGTGAATAAGTTGAATTTGGTAAAAACTAGCTTGTGTGCTGAACTTGAGAAAAATAGATAACTTCAGGCAGATTTAGAAAGAGTAAAAAGTGATCTTGAAAAGTCTCTTAAGTGGACCTAGTATTCTGATGCTATTACTGCCATGTATGTTGACAATGGTGAAAATAGGCAGGGAATAGGGTTTCAAAGGGATAAAAATCCCTACAACCCTCATAGCAAGTATATTACTGTACCTGATAATTGGCTATGTACCCACTGTGGTAACAATGGACATTTTAAAGAAAACTGCAAGGCCAGGGTTCAGTCTCTTCAGAAAAATAAGGTTTTTGCTGAAAGAATAACTACTGATAGAGGACCTGGTGCCACTCATAGAAAATGAATATTACCTGCATGGACTAAAAGAGCACTCATTCATCCCTTTCCTCATTACAAGAGACCTAAACTTGTTTGGGTTCCTAAATCTAACCCTTGATTTACTTATACAGGGAAAAGTGAAAGGACACAGCCATTAGTGGTACATGGACAGTGGATGTTCAAAGCACATGACTGGAAACACCATGGACTTTCTTTCATTGAAAGCCCTGCAAGGAGGGAGTGTATACTTTGGAAATGGGAAAAAGGGTACATTATGGGTGTTGGAAGGATTGGAAAATCACTCACTCACTCAATTGAGAACGTGTACTATGTCAATGGCCTCAGGTACAGTCTCCTGAGTGTTCCGCAAATTTGTGATAAGGTAAACAAGGTAGAGTTTTTGTCCAAAATATGCATAGTCACAAATCTTGTAACTGGTGAAGTGGTGCTTTTGGATAAAAGATACAAAAACATCTATGTTTCGGATTCTAAGTCTCTACAAAGTAGTGATCTAAGTTGTTTGAAAGCAGTTGATGATGATGCTAAACTGTGGCACAAAAGGTTGGGACATGCAAGCTTCTCTCTACTAAATAAATTGGCCCAGAAGGACCTGGTTCGTGGTCTGCCCAAGTCAAGGTTCAAGGAGCACAAAGTATGTGATGCCCGCGCAAGAGGAAAGCATGTAAAATCTTCATTCAAGCCCAAAAAGGACGTCAGCACCTCAAAACCACTTGATCTTCTTCATATAGATCTATGTGGACCAATGAGGGTGCCAAGCAGGGAGGAAAAAGATATATTTTTGTAATAGTAGATGACTACTCCAGGTTCACTTGGACTCTGTTTCTCAGAACCAAGGATGAGACCTTTCAGGTATTTGTGGCTTTCGTGAAGAAAATTCAAGTAAAGATGGGATCAAAATATAGCCTGCATCAGATCATATCATGGAACAGAATTTGACAATGCAAAGTTTGATGAATTCTGCAATGAAAATGGCATCACCCATAACTTCTCAGCCCCAAGAACAGCACAACAAAATGGATTTGTGTAAAGGAAGAACATGACTCTTGAATATATGGCACGAACTATGTTGATCGATAGTGGGATTGCTAAGAACTTCTGGGCAAAAGCTATCAACATTGCTTGCTACTTGGTGAATAGGTGCATAATCAGGTCTCTCTTGAACAAAACTCCCTATGAGTTACTGAATGGAAGGAAGCCCAAGCTGACTCACTTTAGAACAGTTGGATGCAAATGTTATGTTCTCAATAATGGAAAATATTAGCTTGGAAAATTTGAAGCCAAGAGTGATGAAAGAATATTCCTGGGTTATTCTTCTCAAAGAAAAGGCTACAAGGTATACAACAAACAAATGCAGTGTGTTGAGGAGAGTGTTCATGTGATTTTTGATGAATCCTATCTCTCCAGTGAGAAGAGCAAGAAAGATGATCAAGATGGAGAACCTCTGTTGGTTACAGGTGAGGTTATTGATATGGAAAATGGAAAAGCATACATGATGAGACATATCAAGGAGACAAGTGAAGACAACACAACCACTTCCTCATCTGATGGAGAGGAACCAGGTTCTACAATTACAACCACTGAAGCTGAAGATAGAGTGGTTGATGCGGTTCAAGGCACCCCACTGGTAGCAGATAGAAGCATCCAAAAAACTCAGTCAGGCATGCCTAGCTCCTCTACAAATGAAATTCAAGTGCCAAACTGGAAGCACAAGAGCTCACATCTTCTTGATAACATAATCACTCCTCTGGATTCAGGAGTTCAAACGAGATCAAAAGCCAAAAAACTTACTTGCCTTCTCAGCCTTCCTCTCTCAAGGAAGAAGTCTATGTTAAGCAACCTCCAGGATTTGAAAGTCATGAGTATCATGAATATGTGTTCAAATTGGAAAAGGGGTTGAAGCAAGCTCCTCGAGCTTGGTATGAAAGATTTTCAAAATTTCTCTTAGAAAACGGATTTGTAAGAGGAAAAATTGACAACACTCTATTCTTAAAGAAACGAGGGAGGATCCTGCTCATTGTTCAGGTATATGTTGATGATATCATCTTTGAGGCAACAACAGATTCCCTATGTGAGGAATTTCCAAAATTCATGGGAAGTGAGTTTGAGATGAGCATGATGAGAGAGTTGAATTTCTTCTTGGGACTTCAAGTGAAGCAGCCCACAA
The DNA here is from genome assembly GCA_005239525.1 of Nicotiana knightiana. Taxonomy (NCBI): domain Eukaryota; kingdom Viridiplantae; phylum Streptophyta; class Magnoliopsida; order Solanales; family Solanaceae; genus Nicotiana; species Nicotiana knightiana. The sequence continues at coordinate 55,524 of ML412870.1, read as the reverse complement.
AGGGAACATTTATAAGTCGGTAAAGGTATATCAAGGAGCTCCTGAAAAGGTTTGACATGGAAGCATAAAAAGTGATTGACACTCCCATTTCCACTGCTACTCGCCTAGATATGGATGAACCTGGCTCTTCGGTGAATCAAACCATGTGTAGAGGCATCATTGGATCTCCCCTCTATCTTACTGCAAATAGGAAAAATATCGTATTCAGTGTGGGTCTTTGTGCAAGGTTTCAGTCAAATCCCAAAGAATCTCATCTTAAGGCTGCCAAAAGAATCTTGAGATATCTTAAGGGAACACAGGACCTGGTTCTTTATTACCCTTCAGGTGACAATTTTTATCTTGTTGGGTATGCTGATGCTGATTATGCAGGTTATCTTGTGGACAGGAAAAACACATCTGGAATGGCTCACTTTTTGGGGTCATGCCTTATCTCATGGGGCACAAGGAAGCAAAATTCAGTGACACTCTAAATAGCTGAAGCAGAATATGTTGCAGTTGCTTCTTGCTGTGCTCAGCTCCTGTGGATCAAACAACAACTGGAAGACTTTGGAGTGTACACTGATTGTGTACCTCTTTTGTGTGACAATACAAGTGCACTCAACATGGCAAAAAATATAGTCCAACATAAGAGAAGCAAGCACATTGATGTGTGACACCACTTTCTCAGAGACAACGTTGAAAAAGGGCTTATCTACATGAAGTTTTGCAGCACAAAAGATCAAATTGCAGAGATCTTTATCAAAGCCCTGAGCAGAGAACATTTTGAGAGAAATCGGTTGGCGCTGGGGCTAATAAAGCCCATTTGAGAACCTGATTCCCAACATACGTCTATGAAAGTCACATACAAGTAAAACTAGCTAAAGTATTTTCTGGCCAAGTCTAACTCACTTCTATACTGTTACAGGTAGATACACATGCTGATTACAGAAGCAGCTGAGGCAATACATGAGCGGTAAAAGAGGGTTGAGCATTCTTGCAAGACTTGTCAGGGAACCTGGTTCTTGTGATGCAGGTAGTGGTCTTTTGTTTTCTCATAATCAACTTTAAATGAACAAAAATAATTCCACATCATCAACTTTTCAGTTTCTGTATATCACGTATTTTCTTTCAAAATTGTTTCACCTCTCTCTCTCTCTCTGAAGCGACGCATCTTCCCATGTACTTGTTGCCGTTTCAGGACCCATTTTTCTTTTCTTCATAAATGCCATTAACTCCATAATAACCCTTTCACTCCCAAAAATTTAAACCACTCTCCTTCATCTCTCTTTTCTCAGATACTCTTCCAGCAAAACCCTTACCATGGCTGAAAATCAAATAACCTCTCTTACAACTGATGATCAACCCACTGAGCCCTCACCAGTAAAAACTCAATCAACCGTTTCTTCTCCTACCCTTGTTCCTAGTGAAAAACCTAAACCATTGTCTCCTTAACTCTCCACCTCTCTCTATACCCACTCTGTCTCTGGTCCTCTCCCAAGTGGTGAAGAATCAAACAACCCTAAAAATGACAGTATTTCTCCATTGTCGCCTGAAAAGTCCAACTAGCAGAGTAAAGAGGAAAGTTCCATTCCAGAAGAAAATCAAGGTCAGTCTCCATCTGCAGTGGAAATATCAACGATCAGTACAGAAATCGCTAAGACAACTGTAGAAGGTTGTGATTCTACAAGTATTTTTGCTTTTCCTGTTATTGCTTCTATGGAACCTCAAGAGAGGGATGCTATAGAAAAAATGCTTTCTATTGCAGCTGAGGGGGTGATGGATGTTAACTCTGGTACGCCTAAGTCTCAGGGGGAAGAGACTCAGCCTTCAGTGGGGGAAGGAACACTTGTGCCCTTTGAACAGCCGGCATAGGAAGAAACTACTGGGACTCCACTTGATGGAACTGATCCCTCTCCTGAGGAAACAAGTAATAATCATCATCCCAGGTCAGTTTTGACTCTGATCATTCTCCTCACTTTGATGTTGAGCCTTTAAACATGGTGCCACCTGTGATGAGGTCTAGTGATGAAGAGGATTTAGATGATGTGGTGCTGAGTAAGTTTGTTACGGAAAGGAAGCCAATGGAAACTCTTGAGCCACCTCCCAAGCGACCTACTACCAGGTTGCAGAAAAAGGAGGTTCTTGAGTCTGCTCTCAAAAAGATTAAGAGGAGCCGTAGGAAGAAAACATACTAGTCAATGATGGACAAGCTGTAGTTGATAAGGATATACCAGTTGTTGCAGTTGATGAAGAAGCTGAAGAGGAATCAAGTTCCTTAACTAAGAGGCCCCTGAGGAAGAAGCACTCTCTTTCTCATTCAAATTCTGAGAGTCATTCTAAAAGTGTTGTTGGTACACCTAGTGAAAAGCTGGTAAGAATCTCGAGTGAAAAACAAGTGAAAGACAGTGACAAGTTAAAGGAAGTGGAAGTGGAAGTGTCTGATGAGAACATGCAAGTGAAGTCTGGTGAGAAGGTTCAGTCCCGTGGGAAGCCAGTGAAAATAAAATTGGTGGATGATGAGGAACCCGGTTCTTCGAAAAAATTGAAAAGTGGTAGCATCTATGGAAAGGAAAGATTGAGGTATCAAAGGTGTTTTGGGGTCGTACTTTTGCCCCTGAAATTTCTGATATGGCTGGAACGCGTCAAGTGGTTGAGATATGAGAGTTTCAACAGTGGGCACACTTGTTCAATGTGGATGTGCCCAAGGTATATGAGAAAGAGGTACAAAGTTTTTATGCCGACCTCTTTACTATTGAATCTGGTCACATTTTTGCATTGGTGAATGGTGTCGACATTGTAATGGATTCTGCTGTACTGGGAGAGATACTCAAGGTTCCTGCTGAGGGTTCGACATCCGTCCATGGTGATTGCAGCTCTAACTTTTGGAATGCAATTGTGAAAGAAAGAGCGATGCAGCAAGGGGAACGAATACATAAGAAGGCATTTCTTCCAGTCTAGCAGTTGCTCTTTGAGTTAGTCAACAAAGTCTTGCTTCCTTGTGCCGAGAGGAGATCCATTACCTCAAAGGTTGATTTGGTTCTGATGGAAGCTTTGGACAACTTCAAAACTATCAATCTGCCTGGTATAATAATTGAACATATGCAGAAGGTGGAAGAGTTCAAAGATGGAAACCATGGCCTCCCCTATGGATTTCTTCTCACGCGAGTGTTCAAGCACTTTTAAGTGCCTTTGGGACAGCCAACAGTTGGGACCAAGAAGCAGACTTTCTCAAAGACTACACTAGAGGAGTGTGAGTGCATTGACAAAAGTGGAGGAGTAGGAAGAACTTCAACGATCTCCCAGCTCATTAATGCTCAAAATCGTGCTATTGAAGATATCAGGAAGTTAAAAGGTCGGAATTCTATATTAGAGACTCGGCTCAGTCAGGCCCAGGAGGCATCGGGATCTTCCAGTTCGCACTTAGAAGTTGCCCGTCTGACCAAGGAAAATGCTGATCTCAGGCAACAGGTCTAGAACCTGAAGGAGAAACTGCTCAATGAGAAAATGTCAACCAATGCTTGAATGGATCTCGTTCTCAAAACTCTTGCTGCCTCTTCCAAGCCCTCTTCCTCTAGTGTCCCCTGAGCATATCCCTTAGTGACCATTTCTCCGTCCATCTCTTTTAAGCTATTTTGATGATGTGTGTGTCGTGTTTATTTTTGTTTTTTGGTTTGTGGATGGAAAACACTAGTACCGCTCTCGTTGTAAACAGTCTAATGATGTTTTTAATGCAAGCTTTCCCTTCTTTTGCTGCTAATAATCATGCCTCTCTACTTCTGCTTTCTATCATGTTTGTGTGCACACAAGTGACATGAGTTACCTATGCTAGACTTTTTTATGTTGTTTGGTTGTTTGTATTTTTAATGATGCCAAAAGGGGGAATATAATTGAGACTTAAGAAAAAGCAGTGCACTGATTAAGGGGGAAGTACAAGCTCAGGGGGAACTTGTGAGGTTCCTGGTACATTATCGGGTTTTTGTGGCTCTTTGTAGGATTATCAATTCTTAAGTTTGTCATCATAAAAAAGGAGAAAATTGATAGGTTAAAAGTACCTTCATTTTATGTTTTGATGATCTAACAAACTTATTATCAAAACCCAGATAAGGAACCTGATACACACTTGGTACACAACACAAATATCTGACTCAAGCTAGCGAGAGTTGTCATAACTTCAGAAAATAAAGAATCAACATACGGAACTGATGACCTTGGGTTCCCCTGGCAACAATACGAAGTCAACTCTCCACAACTGGAAAGTGACTGTCTGCACTATACACGCAAATAGTACAACATAGTGCAATAGTCACTTCTATTGGGAAGGACCTTGTACCATTTACGTGATTACATCATTCAAGTGATATCATCCATGTTGTATTAACATTAATATTACAACAAAAAGTCACTTGAACACTTGAGAATTCATTCAAGCACTCCAAGCATCTGATTATCAAGAACACAATTCTCAAGTGCATCAAGAACAAAGTACATCACTACTACGGACCAATTCCTACAACAAGTCTTTGTATGTCCTTAGTTGAGTTGTAACTTTGTAATTGTTCTTCATTGTAATTCCTACTTTGCTTGTCTAGAAGCACTAATTAGGAAACCTTTGTAAACCATAAACTTCAGTGTTTGTGTCGTGACTAGAAGTTAGTCAAGTGTTGAAGTCTTTGTAATAGGTGTATTGCAAAGTGTCTTGTAATAGATGTATTACAAGTTAGTGAGGATTAAGAGTTTATTTCCTAGGTTACATAGGTTGTAATCTAAAAGGTTGCTCATAGTGAAGTTGAAATTCTACAAGTGTAGGTCGTGCTTTTTAATCCCATTGAGCTGCGAATTTTCCACTTAAAAGTTCCCCGCATCATTTACTTTCTGTTGTGCAAGTATAATCAGTGGAAACTAATATAGAACCTGATTTCTATATAGTTGGTGGATCCTTAGATTCTATCAAAGGGCATCGGTCTCACTATTTTTATCTTGAGGTACGTGTTGTAGAATCCACTCCTTGAACCGATGTAATATTACCTGCAACTTATCCAGGTACCTTTGCATTCATTCCTCTCAGACCTCGAACGTCCCATTAACTTTGTTCACCACAAGGAGTCGCACTTAGCTTCGATCACCTCCACTCCCAGGATTTTGGCTAGTTCGAGACCTACAATAATGGCCTCATATTCGACCTCGTTGTTAGTCAATTTTTCCATCCTAATAGATTGTCTAACTACATTTCCAGTTGGTGGCTTCAATATGATGCCAAGTCTGGACCCTTTTGCATTCGAGGCGCCGTCTGTAAAGAGGGTCCAGATCCCCGAAGAAGTCCCCGAGTTCAACAATAACTCTCTTTCTACCTCGGGTATTAGGAACGACATAAAGTCGGCCACAAAGTCTTCCAAAATTTGAGATCTAATGGCGGTCCAGGGCCGTTATTCAATATCGTACCAGCTGATCTCCACGACCCATTTGGTCAACCATCCCAAGATCTCGAGTTTATGCATTACATTCCTCAATGGTAAGTGGTCACAACTCATATGGGGTTACACTGAAAATATGGTTTCAGCTTCCTAGAGGCGCTTAGCAAAGCGAGCGCCAATTTTTCTAGGTGAGGGTATCTAGTTTCGGCCTCGCCTAGAGTCTTGCTAACATAGTAAATTGAAAATTACGTACCTTGCTCTTATCGGATCAGGACTCCACTTACCGCTACTTCTGATACTGCTAATTACAGGTATAGTTGCTCGTCTACTTCGGAGTATGAAGCAGAGGTGGGATCGATAGATACTGTTTGAGTTCCTCTAAAGCCCGTTGGCACTCCAGGGTCCATGAGAAGTTATTCTTCTTCTTCAATAGTGAGAAAAACCGGTGGCTCTTGTCGGAGGACCTCAGATGAATCGCCCTGGGGCGGCTATGTGTCCGGTTAGACTTTGCACGGTTCACCTTGTCCACAACTGTGATATATTTGATGGCTTTGATCTTTTCCAGTTTGATCTCAATTCCCCGGTTGGATACCATGAATCCGAGGAATTTACCGGATCCAACTCCAGTTGCATATTTCTCCAGGTTCAGCTTCATATTGTATTTCTTTAATATGCTGAAGGTTTCCTGCAAATGTTTCAAATGGTCATCTTCTCGCAGGGACTTAACCAACACATCGTCAATGTAAACCTCCATTGATTTTTCTATTTGTTCCTCCAACATCCGGTTTACTAGGCATTGGTAAGTGGCACCAGTATTTTTTAATTCGAATGGCATCACGTTATAACAATAGGTGTCGTACTTAGTGATGAAGGAGGTTTTTTCCTGATTGCACGGGTTCATCCGTATTTGGTTGTACCCAGAATATACATCGAGAAAATTGAGGATCTCGTGGTCGGTCGTTACATCGATCATGCGATCGATGCGGGCAGAGGGACGGAGTCCTTGGGACATTCCTTATTCAAATCTTTATGTTCTACACACATTCTTAATTTATTCCCTTTTTTAAGGACGACCACTATGTTTGCTAACCAATCCCGGTATTTAACCTCTCGAATGGACCCTATTTTAAGGAGTTTAGATATCTCGTCCTTGATGAAAGCATGTTTGACCTCGGACTAGGGTCTCCTCTTCTGCTTGACCGGGTGAAACTTTGGGTCCATGCTTAACTTGTGAGTGGTTATTCCTGGCAGGATCCTGTCATATCAAGGTGGGACCAAGCAAAACAATCTTTGTTAGGTATAAGAAATTGAAAGAGTTTTTTCCTGAGCTTGGAGCTTAACCCCGTGCCCAGGTATACCTTTTGATCGGGCAAGTGTTCGGTTAGTACGATTTGCTCCAGCTCCTCGACCGTTTATTTGGTAGCGTCGGAATCGTCGGGGGTTATGAAAGATCTGGGAACTCCATAGTCGCCGTCCTCGTCTACCCCTAGTTTCTCCGGTTCTGTCGAGGTTGGTATCAGTAATTGCTATTTGACATCGTCTTTGGCCATCCAATTCAGGCCCTTTGATGTCGAGAGTGTGGATGCCGGGATCACCTCATCGACCGCGAACATTCCTTGGCCGACGGTTGTTCCCCATAAGCTGTTTTGATTCTTCCGGGTGTTGGGAATTTCAGCACCTAGTGCAGTGTTGAAGGTATTGCTCTTATGTTGTGAATCCATGGCCTCCGGAACAAAGCGTTGTATCTCATATCTCCTTCAATTACATGGAACTTGGCTTCCGGAATGGTTTCGGCGATGTTCGTTGGTAATGTTATCTCCCCTATAGTGGTCTCACATTCTATGTTTAATCCGTTCAGGACTCGGACCGCAGGTATGATCTGATCTTGTAGGCCGAGTTGTTCCACGACCCTTGATCTGATGATGTTGGCTGAGCTACCTGGATCAATTAACACGCGCTTAACTCGAGATTTATTTATAAGTACCGATATTACCAGTGTGTCATTGTGGGGCTGCACAATACCCTTAGCGTCTTCGTCGTTGAAAGACAAGGTTCCTTTCGGTACGTAATCCCGAGTCCATTTTCCCCTTAGGATGGATAATTTGGTGCGCTTCAGCATCGGCCCCTAGGAAATGTCGACCACACCGATGATCATGTTAATGACGTGCTGAGGTTCTTCCTGCTCAGTCTGTTTATTAGAATCCCTGTTCCTGAAGTGGTTCTTGGCCCGATCACTCAGAAACTCTCGGAGATGCCCGTTGTTAAATAGCCAGGACACCTCCTCTCTTAATTGTCGGCAGTCTTCTGTTCTGTGGCAATGAGTGTCATGATATTTACACATTAGGTTATGATCCCTTTGGGCTGGGTTGGACTGTAGAGGTCGAGGCCATTTGGTATCTTTGATGCGTCCGATGGCAGATACGATAGCGGCTGCATAGACGTTGAAGTTGTACTCTGATAATCTTGGCGATTCTCTAAGCTAGATGGGCCTGTCGAAGATGTTTTTTCTCATGAGTCCCCGGTTGTTTTGACCTCTGTCATTTCTCCTTTCATTTCTCATAGGGTTCCGCCCTGATCCACGCTTCTTATATCTCTATTGTACGGCTGATACTGATCCCTATTTGATCTCGATTCACGATCGATGTCTCTATTGACTCTATCGATGGTTCTTATGGGATACACGAACCGAGAAGGGGCCCCAAGCTGATCATCTTCGACACTCATTTTCGATTGATACCGGTTATGGACATCGACCCTAGTGATGGCCGGATATTCTACCAAATTTTGTTTCAACTGGTGTGAAGCTAATGAGCTTCGAATGTTGAGTCCTTGGGTGAAAGCTTGAATGGCTCAATCATAAGCGATTGATGGCAGGTCCATCCGTTCCATTTTAAAACCAGGACACGAACTCTCTGAGCCTCTCATTATTCTTCTGTTTTACTTTGAAAAGGTCTGACTTCTAGGTCTCGACCTTGATAGCCACGACATCTGCTTTTACAGAGTAATCTGCATGCTAGAAAAAGAGTCAATAGAAATTAGGAGGTAAGTTATGATACCATATCATAGCTCTTTTGGACAGGGTCTCCCCAAACTTTTTCAACAAGATAGACTCGATCTCATCATCCTCCAAGTCGTTCCCTTTGATGGCACATGTGTAGGAGGTCACATGCTCATTTAGGTCGGTCTTTCCGTCGTACTTAGGAATCTCGGGCATGCGAAACTTCTTAGGGATCGGCTTTGGAGCTGCGCTCAGATAAAAAAGTTTTTGAGTGAACTTCTTGGAATCCAGGCCTTTATATATCGGCGGTGCTCCTAGATTTGGTCGACCCTGGAATTGTAGATTTCCACCTTTTTGTCATTAGCTTTGATATTCTTCTCCCTTGATTCTACCCGTTTTGTCAGTTCTTCTAGCATCTTTATGATCTCGGGGTTAGTCCTCAATTCGTTTTCATTCAGCCTATCTGCGACCGGTTCATCCCTATGGATGACTTCCTAAGACGGATTGGGTTTCAATTCTGCTCAGCGTGCGGCTTTGGTTCTATAACTGGGCTATCGTCGCTTATTGAGCCTGCAATATTTCAAATATCACTTGTAAATTGATCTCGTCCCCTCCAATGTTTTATGTATTTTGGGCTACTGATCGAGCTTCACCGTGGATGCTATTCTCGAGGTCGGTAGACAGATTTGCGTTGATGGCCACATGCGAGTTAGCGTCAATCGGGTCAGCGACCAGAATTCATATGGGATCAACATGTGGTACCCCGCCACTGGGCACTATGTTTTTATTTTCACTGTGATGACCGGACTCATCGTCAACGTGTAGAGGTGCTGACTAGGAGTTTGACATCTTGAGATTTAACCTGAAATTAGAGATACTCCAAAGAACAAGTGTAAAGTAGTGGGTGTTATGGAAATTAGTATCAAATAACCACTATTATCCTTAGATCCACGGTGGGCGCCAAACTGTTTACCCTCAAAATCGGATAACAATTAAATTTGTAAGTGGTTTTAAGGATACACAAATTTATTTGACACAGAGAATTAAAAAAAGACAAATTGAATAAATAAGGATGAAGTAAGCTCAAACCACACGAGGAAGATGATTTAGGCCTTAGTGAAATATTTGCCCTCGACCCGGGCACGTAACAACAAGCACTGATGAACGAAAGCAAAAGAATTAATAATAGAAAAAATAATGATGTATTGCCTTGGAATGCGTGTTATAATATATTTTACGAATAATCAGACCCCCTTATATAGTAGAGGAGTCCTGCTTTAGGTACAATTCTATACAAGGTAAAAAAAACCCTTGATTAACTGATCACCGGTTCCTTATTAATATGTGCCGAGATTTTTGCCGTAATATCCGGTCGGTCACGGATATTTCGGTCTTTAGTTGCTATGCTGACAATGTTTCTTTGAAGTCCTTTGAGGCTAGGACCAATTTCGGGATCATACCTTCGATATTCTCGAAGGTGGGCATCTTGCCCCCGGGTTCTAGCCCGGTGGGACTTAGGGTCGATCTTTAGTCCGTTATTATCATGTCTCGAGCCTGTCTTACCATGTTGGAAGTTAGGATACACCTCGAGCTCGATTTCACCCGTATGCAGATACGTTATTAATTAACACTTTATCACAAAAATACTATATATAATTACTTTATAGATGATCTAATATTTTACAAATAATTTTATAGGTCAATGCATAACTTAGACATTAATTATCTGGACACTTTGGCTGTCTCACCCGGAAGGAAAAGTGCATTAATGGTTTGAAACCAAAAGAAACAGTTTCTTACAACCCTCCCTGTCTTCCTTTTTTGGTTATGATCTCACTCTTTGCAGATAAAGGTAAGAGATTTTTCCTTCTTTAGTCTTATTTGACCTGACATATTTCAGTGCTATATTAGCTTGATAAATGTCTAGGAGCCAAGGCATTGACCATGCACGTGGCACAAGCGGGTATACTTGCTTCAAGAGGTGTATGGATGGCAAGTAGTGCAGGCAGTGCGGGTGCGGGGCGGGTTCTATATTAACCCACAAAATCTCAACTCGCCCCGCATAGTTCTTTTAAGCCGCATCCACCAGCCCCGCACCACACCCGCCTCGCCTCGCCCCTCCCCGCAAATTTTTTTCTTCTTTTCAACATGTCTTATTTTTATTTTTGCTCATCAATTATAAACATACATATGTTAAACAATAACCATTTAAGTTTAGATTCTTTAACAGTAACCATACAAATTCAGCTCTAACCAGATACACTAACAAAAAATAAAACTTAGTTAGATTCTTTCTTTTGTTTTTATTTGTTTGTCAATTTGCATTTAGGGTATTTGATGGAATCCCATTACCATTTGCATTCTGATTAGTACTCATCTACCAAGTGATAGAGCTATCATAATATACCGAACAATTGTAATCTCCAACTATCTTGTGTTCACTTATTAATTTAATACTAACTTGGAAACAATCGCTTCCTTTAGTAAATTTTGTTTCTTTTCAAAAGTTATGAAATTTTTTACTCTGGTTTTAATAAGTATTGTATCTATTATGGGAAAGATGAAAGAATTTTTGCCGTGCGTACGTTATCAGCGTTATACCTGAACAGTACTTGTGCCAGACACCATGTAAAAGTCTTTGACCATCCTTTTCACTCCAGCTTGTTTTTATTCTCCCTAGTTATCTCTCTACTTGCATAACTAGCTAACCCCACACCCGCACCTACAAAAAATTAAATTTCTTTTATTTTAACCCGCCCCGCACCGCCTTGCACCCGCACATTTCAAACCCGCCCCGCCTCTTGCCATCCCTAAATAGGTGTCACACGACATAATTTTATCAAAAAATTATATTATTCATCTATTAAATAATAAAGAAAATATACATATTAGGTATAAATATATTACTAAGTTATGTTTCTTGTTATGTTTTAATGATCTAACAACTCAATGATAAGAACCAGATCGGATATCCTCAAGGTGCCAAAGCACAACAAATCTCAAGTTTGGGAACAAGTTCCAACAGCTAGAGTCCAAGAGACGATAGAGGGAACATATGGACATCAGTTCCCTTGTTGGCTGTACCAGTCAACTGATCACAACTGTAAAGTCGTTGCAACTATTCATCTGCACATACACAACAGTGTGAACAGTGCAACAAAGCTTTATGGGGAATGTCTTGTACCAGATATTTGCTTGCATCATCCATGTGACATCACTTGGATATTATTAACATGAAGCAATGAATAAAATACACATCCGAGAATTAATCAAGTTTCCTCTCAAGTGTGTTGCCATCTTGCAAGTGACTTCCAGGCTTCAAGAACAAAGAACAACATAACAAAGGACTTGTTTCTAGAATTGTGTTATTATATGTCCTTAGTTGTGTTGCACCTTTGTTAGAGTGATTTACTTGTAATTCCTACTCATCTTAGCTAGAAGCATTGTGTAGGAAATCATTTGTAAAACCATAACCTTGGGTTTGTGTATTGGCTAGAGTTAGTTGAGTTGTGAGCTTTGTAATAGAATTATTACAAAGAGGCTTTAATAGAGTTATTGTAAGTGAGTGAGAGATTAAGAGTTTAATTCCTAGGTTACAATATGTTATAATCTAAAAGTTTCTTGGTTATTGAAATTGAAATCCTACAAGTGTAGGTCATTGTTTTTAATCTCGTGAGCTGGGAGTTTTCCACATAAAACTCTACTGTGTCATTAACTTATCTCTTATTCTGTGTATTCTGTAGGAACCGATAGAGAACCGGGTTCTCAAAACAATTTGGTGGACCCTAAGTTTCTATCAGTTGGTATCAGATCAGGTTCTTTATATCAAGCTAACACCTAAAAATAATCCAAATGGCTGCTCCACCAAACTTTGAAGAAGGTCAATCAACCTACAGACCACCAAGATTCAATAGATAGTACTATGGATGATGGAAGAAAATGATGCAAGATTTTATCATGGATGAAGATTCAAAGCTCTGGGATGTTATCTGAGATGGATCCTTTGTCCCTATGAAGACCATTGGCGAAGAAGCCGTGACAATTTCCAAGACAAGAAGGGAATACAACGATGGTGACTGCAAAGCAATAGAGAAATACTTTTGAGAAATAAAAATCCTCGTCTGTTTTATTGGACCACACGAATACAGCAGGATCTCTGCCTGTCAATCAGCCAAGGAGATCTGGGAAGCTCTCCAAACGTCACACAAAGGAACAACTCAAGTCAAGCAGTTAAAGATCGACATGCTCACCACTGACTATGAGCTCTTCAGGATGAAGGATGATGAATTCATTCAGGACATGCACACTCGATTCACCTCCATCATCAATGAGCTTCACTCTCTGGGAGAAATAATTCCAAGGAACAAACTTGTCAGGAAAATACTTAGTGTACTACTTGGTTCCTGGGAAAGCAAGGTCAATGCTATCACAGAGGCAAAGGATCTGCAAAAGCTGACCATTGATGAGGAAATGTGAAGACATATGAAATGAAGAAAAATAAAGACCATGAAATAAAAGAACCCAAGAAGGAGAAGAACCTGGTCCTCAGGGTTGACAATAATGACTCAAGTGGTTAGGATGTTGATATGGCGTACCTGACAAAGCGATTTCAGAAAATGGTTCGCAGGAATGGAGGTATTCCAAGAAGGGGCAGCTCCAGCAAGCCAAGAGGGTATTACTTATGTCATAAATATGGGAAGGACACTTAATCAAGTACTGTCCTCTCCTCAAGAAATACTAGTACAAGCACAACACATACAAAGTATCCAAGAGGAACCCGGTTCCTGACAAAAGATTCAAGAGAAAAGATGTCGCTGACAATGTTGTGAAACAAGCTCTTGATGAATGGGGAGACTCTTCCAGCGAATCTGGAGAAGATGATGAACAAGGTGACAACTCCATGATGGTAGTGGAATGTGTAGCAACTGAATATGACTCCATCTTTTTCTTGATGGAAAAATCTGACAATGATGATGAAGAGGTAAACTTTCTAGCCGTTCAAAGAAATCTGAAGTCTTACTCTCAGAAGAAGCTTATATCTTTGGCATATGTTTTAATTGATGCTTAACACAGTCTTGTAAATGATAAAAATGCATTAACTATGAAACTAAGAGAGATAGAAAATGAGAGAGATGATCTGGTAGACGTAGTGGTTGACCTAAAAAAACATCGAGGTTCTAAATAAAGAAAAGGATATTCTAACTAAAAAAAATAAAAAATGTAGAAAATGAGAGAGATGACCTGTTGGTAGCTGTTATGGACCTAAAAGAAATAATAGAGGAATTAAAGAAGGGAAACAATTTTGGGATTATCCAAAAGGGAAAGGAAGTTGTAAGTGAGGTACACATTAAGCTTGAAAATGAACTCAAATATGTGAAATCTAGTCTGTGTGCTGAACTTGAAAGAAACAGACAACTTCAAGAAGATCTAGGCAGTGTTAAAAATGACCTAGAAAAATCTCTAAAGTGGACCTGGTCCTCTGATACAATTACTGCCATGTATACAAGCAATGGTGGGAACATGCAGGGAGTCGGGCACCAAAAGGCTACAATCCACATAGCAAGTACGTTACTGTCCCTGATAATTGACTTTGCACTCGCTGTGGGCAACATAGAAACTTTAAGGAAAACTGTAAGGATAGAATTTAGTCCCAATAGAAAAATAAGGTTTTTGTTGAAAAGGTAACTGCTGCTAAGGAACTTGGTCCCTCTGTTAAAAAACGTGCATTGCCCGCCCGGACAAAAAGAAGTTTAATTCGTCATTTTCCTCACTACAAGGGACCCAAACTTGTTTGGGTTTCTAAGTCTAACCCTTGATTCTCGTGTGCAAGAAGAGTGAAAGGAAGTAGCCAAAAATTGTATATGGATAGTGGCTTCTCCAATAACATAACTGGAAGCATCGATGATTTCCTTTCACTCAAAGCCCTGCAAGGAGGGAGTGGCAATGGCAAAAAGGGATACATTATGGGGGTAGGAAGAATTGGGAAGACACTCACTCACTTAATTGAAAATGTGTGTTATGTGAATGACCTGAAATATATCCTACTATATGTTTCTCAAATCTACGACAAAGGAAACAAAGTGGAATTTGAGTTAAAAATCAGCACAGTCACAAATCTCGTGCCTGGTGAAGTGGTCATGATGGAAAAAAGATACAAAAATATTTATATTGCTGATTTTGAGTCCTTGTAAAATGGGGATCTCACATGTCTGAGTGATTTTGATGATTATGCTGAACTGTGACACAGAAGATTGTGACATGCAAGTTTTACGTTGCTGAACAAATTGGTCAAGAAGGACTTGGTTCGTGGGCTGCCTAAGTCAAGTTTCAAAGATCACAAGGTGTGTGATGCATGTGTAAAAGAAAAGTAAGCAAGGCCCTCTTTCAAGACCAAAAAGAAAGTAAGCACCTCAAGGCCACTTGATCTCCTCCATATGGATCTATATGGACCTATGAGGGTGCAAGTAGATGAGGAAAGAAGTACATCTTCTTCATAGTGGATGACTACTCCAGATTCACCTGGACTTTGTTCCTCAGAACCAAGGAAGAAACTTTTCCAGTGTTTGCTGCTTTTGTGAAGAAGTTTCAAGTGAAGATGAGCTATAATGTTGTGAGTATAAGATCTGATCATGACACATAGTTCGACAACGCAAAATTTGACGATTTCTGTGATGAAAATAGTATAACTCATAATTTTTCAGCTCTAAGAACACACCAACCAAATAGTGTTGTGGAGAGGGAAAATAGGACTCTTGAAGACATGACAAGGACAATGTTGATTGACAGTGGTGTTGCAAAACATTTCTAGGCAGAGGCAGTCAACACTGTATGCTAGATGGTAAACATGTGCATGATCAGGTCCCTCTTGAACAAAACCCCGTATGAACTGCTGATCGGAAGAAAACCAAGCTAACACATTTGAGGATGTTTGACTGCAAATGTTTCGTTCTCAATAATGGGAAGGAAGCACTGGGAAAGTTTGATGCCAAAAGTGAAGGAGGAAGCTTTCTTGGCTATTCATCATAAAGCAACCTACAAGATCTATAACAAAAGAATTCAATGTGTTGAGGAAGGCATATATGTGATATTTGATGAATCACACCACCTATGTGGGAATGATACATATGGTAAGGTTGATCAAGACGGAGAGCAGTCAAAGGTTCCTAGTGAAGTCATTGATATGGCAAATGGAAAGGTTGACATGATGAGTCAGGTCAAAGAATCAAATGAAGACGGTGCAGCTGAGTCTCTAACTGATATAGAGGAACCTGGTCCCTCAATCCCAATAACTGAAGCGGAGAATAGAGTTATTGATGTCGTGCAAGGATATTCTGATGTTGAGTTGAGAAGTGGAACTCATGTCAATAATGGATCTCATTCGGAGGAACCAGGATCCTCTCGCAATGAGATTCAAGTGTCTAACAGGAAACACAAAATTTCACACCCTCTTCAAAATGCAACCACCCCTCTTGACTCAGGGATTCAAACTAGATCAAAGTCAAGAAACTCACTTTCCTTCTCAGCCTCACTCTCTCAAATTGAGCCCAAAAATAAGGAAGTATTGAAAGATGCTGACTGGATTACTGATATGCAAGATGAACTCCATCAATTTAAGAGGAACAACGTATGCCACATGGTTCCTCGACCCTCAAACAAAACTGTTATAGGAACTAGGTGGGTGTTAAGAAACAAATGTGATGAGTTTTCGAACACAACAAGGGACAAGGCAAGTTTAGTAGTTCAAGGCTAAAATCAAGGAAAAAGGATCGACTATGATGAAACTTTTGCTCTAGTTGCTCGTATGGAAGTCATCATAATTCTCATTGACTTTGAATCTCATATGGAATTCAAATTGTAACAAATGGATGTCAAAAGTACATTTCTGAATGGATATTTAAAGGAAGAGGTCTTCGTCAAACAACCACCTGGGTATGAGTGTTATGAGCATCCTGAACATGTATTCAAACTTGACAAGGCATCATATGGACTGAAGCAGGCCCCTCGTGCATGGTATGAAAGGTTGTCCAAGTTTCTTCTTGAAAATGACTTTACAAGAGGAAAAATTGACAACATCCTATTTCTGAAGAAACGGGGAAGGAACATGCTCATTGTGAAAGTTTATGTTGACGATATCATTTTTGGTGCAACAAATGACTCCTTGTGTGAGGAGTTTGCAAAGCTTATGGAAGCGAGTTTGAAATGAGCATGACAGGGGAATTGAATTTTTTCTTAGGGTTGCAACTATAGAAAACCCCTAAGAGCACGATGATAAGTCACCAGGAGCACATTAAAGAGATCCTAAAGAGATTTGAGATGAAAAGTTCAAAAATCATTGGTACCCCTATTGACACTGCCACTCGTCTGGACATGGATGAACCTGGTTTTTCTGTGAATGAAACCATGTACAGAGGTATCATTGGTTCACTCTTGTATCTCATAGCTAGTAGGCCAGATAGTGTATTCAGTGTGGGATTATTTGCTATGTTTCAATCTAGTCCAAAGGAATCTCATTTGAATGCTGCCAAAAGATTTCTAAGGTATCTCAAAGGAATGCATGACCTGGTTCTCTACTACCATTCAGGAGACAATTTTAACTTGATTGGGTATGCTGACGTTGATTATACTGGTTATCTGGTGGATAGAAAAAGCACTTCTGGCATGACACATTTTATAGGATCGTGTCTAATTTCATGGGGTACAAGGAAACAAAATTATGTGGTTCTTTCAACTGCAGAAGCTGAGTATGTGGCAGTTGCCTCTTGTTGTGCTCAATTGTTGTGGATCAAGTAGCAGCTGGAGGACTTTGGTGTATTTTCTGATTGTGTGCCATTACTGTATGATAACACCAGTGCTCTCAACATGGCAAAGAACCCAGTTCAGCATAATAGAACAAAGCACATTGATGTGCGACATCATTTTCTCAGAGATAATGTTGAAAAAGTTCTTATCTGCATGAAGTTCTGCAAAACAGAAAACCAAGTAGCAAATATCTTCACTAAAACACTGAGTAGAGAGCACTTTGAAAAGAATCTATTGGCACTGGGGTTGATAAAATCAAACTGAGCACATAGTCCCTCAATGATTGTCTATGAAAAAATGAACAGGTAAAACAACTAAAAAGTATTTTCTGGCAAGTTCTAACTCAATTCTATATCGTTAGAGGTAGACACGTGGCAATTACAGAGCAAACAAGAAACTAGTGTCATTGCATCTTGGTAAAAGGATGAGGCTCACGTTTACAAAACTAAGTCAAGGAACCCGGTTCCCTTGACTCAGGTTAGTAGTTCCTTTGTACTCTCATGCACATCTTTTTAATGGTTGTAAGAGTGCCACGTCATTAAAATTTTCGTTTCTCTTTTTCATCTCTCTATAACCCAAACATCGTACCCATTACTAAACCACCCATCTACCCAGCAATCTATGCCCATTTGTAACCGGCCCCTCACCCTCATTAAATAATCCCAAACATTGTCTCTTTCATCACTATTCACATTAAAACCAAAAATTCCCCTTTTCTCTCAAAACCAAACACTCTTTCTCTTTTCTTCCCACTGCAAATATTCACTATGTTTGAAAATCTAGAAGCCTTAAATGTTTCCAGTATAGTCCCCACTATGTCTTCGTCTCACGAAGCACAAGAGTGAGAGTCTGAGTCCCATATGTCACCCAGTCAAAACCCTACACCAGACCCCTAACCACCTACTACTTCCTCTCCAACCCAATCGAGTTCTGGTTCTCACTGGAGTCGCAAGACTTAGAACCCAAAAAGGTTTATTTCTACAACCTCGCCTTTTGCCTCGCTAGAAAAAATGGCAGAGGGAGAAACAATAGATAGATACGAAGGTCAGGAAGTTTCTAGTCTGAAAGTTGAAGAGAGAGCTGAAGCCCAACATGATGTGTTTCGTAGTAGTGAAGGTTCAACAACGACCATTCCAAATCTTCAATTTGAATGTTTCCATCCCCACAAATAATATTCCTCTTGTGTCTTCTGAATCTACTTTGGGTTTAAATAAATAAGAAGCCATTGAGAATTTATTGTTAATCGTTGCTGAGGGAGGTTTGGTTGTTAGTTATGGGGATGTTAATGAGACCATTGGGTCTCAGGGGGAAGGTGAAGGTCATCAGGAAGAGGGTAGGGAACTGGTGCCCCTTGAAAATCTAGCACCTGATAGTACTACTAGGGAAACAAATGAGGGACATGTTCCCTCAACTTAAGAGGATCCCTCTGCTCCTACTTGGGATGAAACTCCCTTCTCTTCAAAAGAGCCTCATGTCAGTATTGATCCTGCTCCCCCTTCTTACATCGATGTCGAGTCGTTAAACTTTGTCGTTCCTGAGTAGAGAGCACTATCTTAAGAGGAAACTGAAAATAGTAAGGGAGACTATGATGATATGTCTGTAGCAAGCTTCATTCATGCTAGAAGTGGAAGGGCAGTTCCCAATGCGCCCACTCTTAGAAGACATACTACCGGGTTGCAAAAGAAGGAAGCCCTTGAAATTGTTCTGAGGAAAAACAAAGAAGAGAAGAAAATGAGGAGGTTGGTGAAAGGGGGAAAGCTGGTGAATGAAGAAGAAGTGACCCCATCACTTGTTGTTGATGTTGATGATGAAGAGGTTTATAAGGAACCTGCTTCCTTAATTCGTAAGTCCTCTAAGAAACTTGTGATTCCAAAACCCAATAGAGAGCCATCTGTGAAAGCTGTAGAAGTTGAATATGTTGAAGTAGACAAGTCTGGTACGAAGGTGTATGAGAAGTTTGGTGAGAAATTGTCTGAGACGTCTGCAAAGAAAGAGAAAAGTGTGAGAAAGTCTGTGAAAAGGAAGGTTGGTGACAACGAGGAACCTAGTTCCTCCAAGAAGGCAATCGTAAGTGTGACCACGGATGAAATCAGAGCAAACCTGAGAAAACACAGGGTACAGTGGGGCAGAACATTTCCCCTGACATTTTGGACATGACAGGTATACGTCAACTGGTTGATATTTGTTAGTTCCAAAAGTAGACACACTTGTTCACCAATGAGAGTCCCAAGGCGTATGAGGAAGAAGTGCGTAGCTTCTATGCAGACGTGTTCATAGTGGAAGATGATAATATCTGCTTGAAGGTGAATGGAGTAGACTTTGTGATGGACGAGGCTGTATTGGGGAACATTTTGAGGGTGCCTACTGAAGGGATCTCATCCATTGAGGGGACTTGTTCTCCTAATTTCATAAGTGCCATTTTGAAGGATGATGCTGTGCAGCAAGGGAAATGGAGGCACAAGAAAGCCCTCCTACCAGTGTATCACTTGATGTTCGAGATGGTGAACAAGGTCTTTCTTCCACGTGCAGAAAGGCGCTCCACTACGTCAAGATCAGACATGCTCCTAATGGAAGCATTGGATGCCTACACTACTATCAATCTGCCTGGACTCATGATAGAGCACATGAAGAAAGTGATAGATTTTAAGGATGGTAATCATGGGTTGACTTACGGGCTCTTACTCACCGAGGTTTTTAACTTCTTCAAAGTCCTTTTGAAAAAAAAAACAGTGGGAACTCAAAAGCAAACATTCTCCAAAACCACCTTAAAGGAGTGTGAGTGCATTGATAAGAAATGAGGGGTTGACAACAATTCCATTATATCGCAATTGATTGTTGTTCAGAATGGTGCAACTGAGGAGATAAGGAGGCTGAAGGCAAGAAATGCCATTCTTGAAGGGAAGCTTAGTCAGGCTCAGGAGGCACCTTGTTCCAGCAGGGCACAAGGCACAGAGGTTGCCCGTGTGACCAAGGAAAATGCATATCTCAGGAAACAGTTCGAGGACCTGAAGGAGTGGATGCTTAACGAGCAAATGTCTGCAAATGCCCAAATGGATATCCTCCTCCGAACTCTTGCCTCTTCATCCCTTCCTTCCGCTTCTAGTGCTCCTTAAAATAGTTTCCCTTTTCCGGTGTCTAGTTCAAAGATGTTTGTCCTATATCTTGGTCCCTTTATTTTGTTGTTTTTGGTGGCTGCTACTTTTTAAGTTGTTTTATTTTTTGAATGGTTGTGTAAAAAATGGTACTACTAATTCTGTTCCCTTTTATTTACAAGTAATGAGTACCCCGTCCTTTTACTATGCATGCTTTACTCTTATGCTCTATTCTTAGCCATGTTTGTGTGCACACATGTGGCATGAGTTAACCATGTTGGACTTCCTTTTGCTTTTCTGCTTGTGAATAAATCTTTTTATGATTCCAAAAGGGGAAAAATTAATTGTGAGGGGGAAAAGGTTCAGGGGGAATATGAAATATTATTTATTGGCACGGTAATCTGGTTCTCAGTGGGAACTTCAATTATAAGTTTGTCATCATCAAAAAGGGGGAAATTGTTAAGTTATGTGTCTTGTTATGTTTTGTTGATCTAACAAACTTAATGATATGAACTAGATAGGGAACCTGTAACATATCCTCAAGTTGTCAAAGCATAACAAATCTCAAGTTTGGGCACAAGTTCCAACAACTAGAGCCAAAGAGACGACAGAGGGAACATATGGACATCAGTTCCCTTGCTGACTGTATCAGTCAACTGCTCACAGCTGTAAATTTGTTGCAACTGTTCATCTGCACACACACCACAGTGTGAATAGTGCATCAACCGTTTTATGGGGAATGCCTTGTACCGAATATTTGCTTGCATAATCCAAGTGACATCATTTGGATATTATTAACATGAAGAATGAAGAAAACACACACTTGCACATCCGAGAATTAATCAAGTTTCCTCTCAAGTGTGTTGCCATCTTGCAAGTGACTTCCAGGCTTCAAAAACAAAGAACAACATAACGAAGGACTTGTTTCTAGCATTGTGTTATTATATGTCCTTAGTTGTGTTGCACCTTTGTTAGAGTGATTTACTTGTAATTCCTACTCAGCTTAGCTAGAAGCATTGTGTAGGAAATCATTTGTAAAACCATAACCTTGTGTTTGTGTATTGGCTAGAGTTAGTCGAGTTGTGAGCTTTGTAATAGAATTATTAAAAATAAGCTTATAATAGAGTTATTACAAACGAGTGAGAGATTAAGAGTTTAGTTCCTAGGTCATAATATGTTGTATCTTTCTCATTCATTCTAGAATTTTACACCATACAATTTTGTGGCCAAAATTCGTACACTAACCTATGAACTCAATGATTGTCACCAAGTGTGTAATCTATCCAGTCAGTTAAAATGGAAATCTAGAAGTCAAAATTGCACATAAAATCTATAAATTCATGCCTCAAATGCTTTTAGCCGAAAATATTCTTCTTGTGATTTCTCTCTCTCTCATTAAGCACTGTCTGAATTTGTATGTGGACCAGAAATGTAAAATGATTTGATAGCATATCACTCTCTAAACAGTATCTCCACAATAGAGATAAGAGTAATTGATTCTAAGTTTTGACTATAAATTAAAAGTTTCAAATATTGAGAAAAAGGAAAGGTGATGGTCATTGGTTATCATAAGGCACTACTACAAGGGAAAAATGGATATAATTGCATAAATACATAAATGTTTCTTACTATTGGAAACAGAAAATTAATAATGTTTGATTGACTAATTAAGTAGTGATTGTCGATCTCCCCACTCACCAATATCATGGTGTCTTCCACACATGAACTATCTATGCCAATCTTTTATTTTCTCTTCGTTGTAAAATAATGTACTGTATGGAATCCCTTAATTACTCGACCGTATTTGAACCACTTCTAGCAGACTGACAGAGGCAAATAGTAAATTTTAAAAAATATTATTGTCAACCTCTAACCTCTTTCGCAATACAAATTATGAATTTTTCAGATTCTAAAGGGAAAATATTGGATCAGTATCTTAATTCGAATTCAGAAAAAAAGAGAGGAGTTTTTGGAGATATGCATTGAGAAAAAACAGACATGTGAAGGAAAAACTACAAATCTTGAATTGAAACCTCCAAATTAGTTTGACATGGAAAAATTCTATCCAGTTTTACAGGTTAAAATTTCTGACAAAATTGAAGTATTATCTAAGTAAACATGACTTTCTCACTAATTAAGTTTCATATTTTATGTGTCAAGCAATATGGACTAATAGGTGCAGTACGTATTTTTGTGAAATCGATCCTACAAATTGTTTGAATGAAGTGTTAGTTGCATTTGAATAGCATGTCACTGTTTAATTTTGTCAGTTCAAGATCCCATTACGAGTGGTAAAATACAAGCACTCTGTTGCCTTACATAGCTTTTTGGGGTTGTGCACTCTTTAGCTCGTTGGGTATGTCAATAAAGTCTCATATTTATAGTTGAAAGTGAAGCCTTTTGAGAAAATTGTGCGGGTTTGGCATAAAACAGACAAAATCACGGGACTTTTGTATCTATACCTAATTTTGAGATCACAATTGAAGCTATACTCACTTTATAAAAAAATTTGCAAGTCTACCCACATTACGATCAACTTCAGACTTATTAGTATGAAGTTAAAAAAAATTAGTCTGAAGTGCAATGCACTTAAGGTCAATTAAGTCTAAAGTGCAAAAATTGCACTTAAGATGCACTTGAGGCCAAATAGGTTTGAAGTGCAACTAATGGTTTCATACTTTCATGCACTTGAGACCAAAAAATCTAAAGTGAAAAAATTGCACTCTAGATGCACTTAAGGCCAAATAAGTCTGAAGTGCAACAAATGTTTTCATGCACTTAAGGCCAAATAGGCGTAAAGTGCAAATTGCCTAGAAACAAAAATTTGTTCTTCGATTTTTAACAATCCAATATATGATCTAGCACCTAAATCTACTCCAAATGAGATCAAATTTGACAAATATCATCAAGAACAAACCATAATCATCTATTTGTCAAAACAACATTAAATATTCTAATGAATCCATTTTGCGAAGAAGAAGAAGAAGAAGAAGAAGAAGAAGAAGAAGAAGAAGAAGAAGAAGAAGAAGAAGAAGAAGAAGAAGAAGAAGAAGGAGGAACCCTAAGCAATAGTAAAAAATAAAGTGCTACATCATCTTACCACTGTAAAACATCATAAATTACCTTAAAATATGTTCACAAACACCATATAAAATCACTGTCACCCGAAGAAGAAGAAGAAAAGAAGATGAAAGAGAAAAAAAAGCCTAAAATTGTTTAAACTTTGGGTACTAGTTAAAAAAATTCAAAAAGCGGATGCAGGTTAAATGGGGGAGACCAAATAGGATGCCCCGTGTAATTTTTACTAATATCACATCAGGTTAACAACTTGTTTGGATCGTTTCATAGATTGTGTCATTTGTCGTCGTTTCATGATGTCACACACCAACACTATAAAGAATAAACTTGCAATAAAAAAAAAGATAGTATGGAGTAAAATTATTATATAAAAATGCAGGGTAAAAGATAAAATAAGATTATTTAATAACAAGAAAAGGCAAGATGAGAGAAAAGACAAGGTAACGATGCGAACATGCCAAATCGATAGTTACATAAAGTGACATTTTTCGTTGTTACGTAATAACAGATTTAACGATACGATACAATAAAAGTTACTAAGTAACAATGAAAACAAACATTACATTTAATGTGACAATACGATACAATACAATAGGCAACGACCATCACTACAAAAAATAATCAAAATTGTGATAGAAATTTTGTGACAGACATGTTGTTCACAAAATTGTGACGGAATTTTATCGAATTTGTGATGGATCATCCTTGCATAGCCTAAAATTTTCTGAAAAAACATAATATCTTACATCAAATATTAGTCCAAAGCCCTTATTTTGTTTTTCCCTAAATTCACAGAAAAGTCTCTTTTCCCGTTCACCTTCAACCATCGGTTCTTCAATACCTAGTCCATTGACATCCTCAACAAGCTTCACTATAAGCTATTCAACTATCTCAATCTTTTCAGGTTTGCTTCTTTATCATTCTCTTTGGTCATAAATCTAAAAATTTTGGGCTAATTTTTTTTATTTTTTTTTATTTCAATATATTTCAGTTTTGGTTCGCTTGTTAGCGACAGAGAATGAGGCTGAAATCCATCAACGACCAAGTCGTCAACAAAAATATTCCAAGACTGATAATAAAAAAGCTTGAAAAAGTAATTTGTTGAAGTTAATATCGTCATCCCTTCTTCATTTTTCACTGCCATTTTTATTGGATCCTTCAACTAAAACTCAAAAAACTTCGAGCTAAACTAAAAAATTATTGCATACCATGCATTTAATTATTTATTTATTTTTATTCGATTTTATTTTATCCCAACTCTAAATGTTTGAAATTTGAAAAATCTTAGTGGGTCTTCATAAAGTGCCAGAATAGAGAAATTGTGAAGTGAAAAATTTGTATGTGTTAATTTCTCAACTAATAAATTAAAAGAGTAAATTAAGTCTTTACTGATAAGTACCATTTCTAAGATAATTTATTTGATTTTATTTTAAGCTTGGGTTTTAAGATATGGCAGATATTTTATTTGTAAATTTTGGTGTATATATATACAAAGAAAGAACTCTATTACAAGTATTCAAATATCTACAAAAGGATAAATATAAGGGCTTTAATTGTGGATAACTAAAGAAGCTTTAGTAATTTCTTAAAACTTTATACTGATAGTAGTATTTCACATAGCAAAACAAATAAAAATTATTTTCTTTGATTGCAACATCAATCTTAACTCTCTTTGCTTGTAATTTATTTAAATTTATATTTTAAGTTTTATGCTCGAGCCTACAGTCTTATGTAAGCTTTTATGGTTTAATTATCATCATGTAAGTTATGACATATGTTTTATTATTGTCTTGTCAGAGTGTAGAATATGAATTCTAATCGTGAGTAGATTTGTATTAGATTGGAAAATGGATTCATCAATCCTAGGTTTATTGCTGGAGTTGAGGAGTTTGTTGCATTTGCTAAAAGTCATCCACAATGCATGGATGGTGAAAAGTTAAGATGTCCTTGTAATCATCATAAATGTCGGAATAGAAATATCTTAGATGAAATCACTGTCATGGTACATCTTGGGAGACACAGCTTTGTACCGAATGATTATCATTGGTATCACCATTTATGGTGAAAGTTATATTCCATATCAAAAGTGTGTAATGTTAATCAAGAAGAAATAATTGGTGAAACTATACAATAAGAAACTCAGAATCCCCAATCTCATAACTCATTTCAATATATGATTTTTGATGTTGCTGGACCATCTTATGATCGAAACTTAGAAGAGGACCTGAATCCAACAACTCATCATCTTTATAATATGCTCAAAGCATCAGAACAGGAAGTATGGGTGGAAAACCCACACGGGCATTTATAGTTGTCTGTCGTTGCTAGATTGTCAAATTTGAAGGCAGAACATCATTTTTCCGAAAGGTGTTATGATGACTTATGTCAATTTTTATCAGAATTGATGCCGACTGATAACATAATGACGAATATCTTTTAGAGTACAAAAAAGCTAATGCGAGGCTTGGGTTTGCCAGTAGAGAAGATTGATTGTTGCAACAATGGTTGTATGATTTATTGGCGTGAAGATAGTGGACTTGATAGTTGCAAGTTTCGTAGCCACCCTCGGTTCAAGAGATCAAAACTTAGACGTACCGAGCAAAAAACTAATATTTCCTATAAGAAGATGTATTATTTTCCTTTAACTTCACGTCTTCAAAGATTGTATGCATCTAACTCTATGGCTAAACATATGAGGTGGCATTTTGAGCATGAAAAAGATGGTGTCATGCGTCATTACTACGGCTAAACATATGCATCTAAAGTCGTATATTGATAGCTGAAACGATTGAAAGCCCAAGTGTAGAGATTTTGTGAGGCCTTTTGGGGAATGATTTAGTCCAACATGTATGATCTTAAGACTAAAGAGATAAAACATATTGCTTTACTTAGAATTATTATAGATAAATTAAATGTTAGCTTTATTTATGAGTTAATACTTAGAAAAAAACGTGAATAACATGTTAAATCATATTAAATTTTATTGAGCGTGTAAAATTTTACCCGAAATAAGACTTATATTGCACTATTTTCAGAATAGTAGTCTAATTCCTTATACATGGGGTCTGCCTTGCATGTGATGGATCAAAAAAATCAAAAAAGAAAAAGAAAAAGGAAAGACTCGACAGAAAAAGAAGAGAGACATATATACTTCTTTACTATATGATGTGTTTCACACGAAAAAAAAATCCCTTTACAGGGAGTTCTGTGTTTTGAATTTCACGTCTCTAAAGGCTAAATAAAAAACCAAAAAAACACTCTTTGTAGGTGCTTGTATAAACGATTTAATTATAATTACATTTCATATATATTACATGCTGATGCTGAAAGTATATTGTGAAGGTAACATGCCATGTTTAACTACAACAACGTCGTTCTTATATAGTATTATGGGTATACACCATTTGACTAAAACATGAATTGATGAGAAGAATAAGTAAACTAAAATTTTGTAGAGCAACGAAATAGCAAGTTTGACCAATTGTCGTGGGATCTAAACCTTGGAACATTAACCATTTATCATCGACAAATGTCTCGTTCCTTGCAGACTGTTACGTTGTAAAATCTTAAAACCCTAATTTTGAAGGAAAGGATGGCTTCCTTTTCCAACATTTCTCGCTGTACGTACATCTTCTATCACCTCCTATATATCTATTACTATTATTCTTATTCCTTTCAACTACATATCCCGCTGCCTCAGGGCTCTCTCCCGATCCCTAAACTTATCTTATTTTATTTAATTTACATACATATTGATACTGTAACACATTTTATACTATTAATATATTTTAACTTGTTGTGGCAGCAGATAACCTCTTTTAACGAAAACTCTTAGTCTAGTGTATGAGTAAGAGTTTTTTACACCATCAGTCATTGGCGGATGCAGCAATGCATGCGCGGCAACAGATTTATCTGGACCCACTACTTTCAACGTCAAATATAAATTATGTGTAAAAGTTCATTAAAATTGCAACAAATAATATATATGAATTCATAATTTTTAATAATATTATAATGGGTTCGATACTAGAAACCTTTTAAAGATTGAACCGATAGAGCTTTAAATCCTGAATCTCCCTCTGCCATCACTATATACAAAGTTAAATTCGACCTGATATTAACCTCTACCTTACTCCCATTCCTCGTCTCTTCCTACTCTTGTACAAAACTATGTTAACTTCAAGAATAGGATGAGTTGAACAGACTATGCTTATAAGCTCTATCGATCTCTAATTTTGTTTCTTTTTTTTATCTTTTAACCATTTCCTTTGAAAAGGGTGGGCTACATGGGTATGCTTGTATATTACACGTTATACTGTATTAGAAAATAACGATTTTAACTCTCATGCACGTTACTCCGATCAACACATGAAAATGTAAGATGGCTGCCCATCTATTAACCGACAAAGAAGCAAGGATCTCGTTTACTGCTTTTTCACTTGGTAATGTAAAATTCCAGAACGCAAATAATTTAATTAAGCCCATCAGATCACCACTGGCTTTTTTTTTTTTTTTTTTTTTTTTTTTTTTTTTTTTTTTTTTTTTTTTTTTTTTTTTTTTTTTTTTTTTTTTTTTTTTTTTTTTTTTTTTTTTTTTTTTTTTTTTTTTTTTTTTTCCTTTTTCCCTTTAGAGAGGACCAACTGGCTTTAATCCAGAATGACATTATCATCACTAAAGTAATTAGTAATTAAAAAGTTCTATTTTAGATAAAAATCCGATTTATTCTATTTTATCAACCGAATAACCTCTACCCGGGCCCCATATGTTAGGTGAATGAGTGTCGGAGTCGGGAGAGACAGTAGTGGCGGAGGAAGTATTTTAACTAAGGAGATTCAAAAAATATAAAATAAATAAACATGCGAGAAAAGGGAATTCGACATGTAATATCTATATATATATATATATATATATACACGTTTTAACATTATTATATACAAGATAAGTTTCTGATTAAGAGAATTTGGATAAAACCCTTCCTCCCCTAGCTGAAAGCCCGGGAGGCAATGTGGTCTATTATCCTAAAAACTGCACTGATAGTGCAAAAAAAAATTGGAAGCGTATTTTAATCAGCATTGGTAATTGATAATTGAAAATTGATGGGGGTATTATTTTCCAGAATATGAAGCATGCTGCTGTGCGCATGTTGAGGATCAAGTAATAATATATGTTTCCATATCAACAACACACTCTCAAATTGTTGATCATCACATATTGCCTATTTGGCAATGACATTTAAAAAGTTGTATATATTTGCCATCATTTTGGTCAAACTAAAGGCGCTCGTGCACGAAAATTTGTGACTACTAATTATTGATTACTTCTTGTAGTATTTTCTGTTCTTCAGGAAACTACGTTTTTTGTTTTTGGCAATTTATATACCTGAGAAGTAATTAATTAAAACAGAAAACATTGGCCGAAGATTATGAATGTTGATTGTCGTTATCAGATCAAGATGTTCAATTTGGATAGAAGATATATAGATAGCTAATTCTTGACTCCATAAAATTCATCAGTTTTAGAAAGTTTTCTTTCCATGTCATTTTTGTGACCTAATACGCCCCGTTTCAGTACCTAATCTTTAAAATTCAAAATGCTAATATTGCTTGCAAGCTGGCTTTTTCTAAATTGAAAAAAAAAAAAAAAAAAAAA
>ML412870.1:0-26258 GCA_005239525.1 Nicotiana knightiana | reverse complement strand
GGCGGGGGTGGGTGGGTGGGGGGGGTGTGTGCTCAGTGAACGTCCTTCACAATCATTTAGCAAGGCAACAAAACCCGACCAGTAAAGAAAAAAGGAAACTAAAAGAAATGAAAAAAACAGAAGATGTCTGAGTCTGACCCTATAGAAGAAGAATGTGTAGAGAAAGCAAAAGATAGAAATGATTCACCCAACTCATTGTAGAAGAAACATTGTTCAGTGGAAAAAAGTACTTATGTTCGTGTTGTGTTGAAACACACTGGAAAAAGTAACCTTTTCCCCCGACTAAGGTTAGAAACATAATCTTCAAATTCAAATCGAAATTATGAAATGAACAACGAAGTGCACACCTAATTAACTACTCTCTCTTTCAAATATGTTTGATTCTTCCTCAAAAGTCAAACGATTTTCTATTTTACTAATACGAAATTCCTAAACAATGTTGAAAAATAAAGAAAACTGTGAATAATGGTGTGTTTTATGTAATTTTAGATACAATATGTTGCTATTTCAAGACCACCCCTAAAGAAAAAAAAAAAAAAATCGATCTCCATATTTAAAACCGAAATTTGATTAAGAATTATTTTTTAGTTTAACTATTCAGTATTCGAAACTTACTTTACTGATTAATTTAAATTCTTATCGCGCATGAATATGATCGACTAAAGTGTGAAATGCTCAGTCTTTATTTCTGAGTTGAACTCGAGACCCTTTAATTAAAAATGATGGTAAAGAAATTTGATTATTATACTGTTGGATTTTTAAGTTTAAATGAGGGTGAATGAGAAATGAAATATTTGAGTTTTCCTCCTTGACAAAGGGATATTATCCCATATTGAAAGAGGATAAGGTTTTTCATGGGTATATATACAATTGCTCTTCTTCTATCTCTTAAAGAGTTAAGAAGAAGGCAAGTCTCGCACCGCCGTCGTTGCTCGGCTTCGGTTAATTGATTGATTAAATTCTTGGACCAAATTTATTTGTTATAGTAAATATTAACATAATATTTTTTCCGTTATCTGTTTTGCCCTTCTGAAGAGTTGCGCCTCTTCAATTTGAGCTCAACATTGGCTATAAATACCAACTCATTCTCTCAGATTTTCCATACGATTTTATGAGTTCTCCTCCTTTCTTCTGCATTGTTTTAACTTCAAAGAAAGCAACAGTAAGTGTGATTTGCTACCGAACTTTGTGTTCGCTGAAACATTGGGGTTTGAAGTACCGTTACACCAGTGTGTAATTCGTTCTACCCTGGGAGAAAATAATCCACAACCTTAGGTACTATGAGGGGATTAAATTCCTTAAGGAAACACTATAAATTCAATGAGCTCGGATGAACTTCTGTTTCGTTTATATTTCTATTTATATATTATTTTATCTCTTCCAAAATTATTTTACAAATACAGTTTAATAACAATACTCCCTCATTTTTTGTAGAGATATAGAAAGAGTAATCACTACCACTCTCGTTTGAGAGCAAGTGGACATCAACTTGAAAGAGACAAAATACCCTTTTGCCTTATTAAATTAAACCACGCTCTGTCATTGAATGTGGGCTTTTGCAGTAATTTTTTTTTTTAATATTCACATATCCTCTCCCTAAATATTCAAAGTAATGTCTGATTTTTTCTTATTAGACTATTCCTAATGGTCACAACATCCCACGAGCCTCAAGCACTTGCTTTTATCTTCTTCTCTGCAGCTCCATTCTCCAATTATTTCTCCTTCATATCAACTCTTCGTCTCTGTCTCTTTGTTTTTCTCTCAACTTTTTCTCATTTAACCCATCAATTCTCTCTTACCACAATCAACAATTTCTAAATCAAATCTACTTCCTCAAAAAACCCAGAAGTGGTTTAGTTCTTAAACTTAGAATTATATCAGTAATGGCTCTAGAAACGTGGTTAATTAAGGTGAAAAAATCGATAGCCCACAGCTTGGATTCAGTAAGAGCCAGTGCGCCACGTGCAAAACCGGCGGCGATCAAGAAATCCAGCGTTGGAGTTTTAGCATTTGAGATCTCTGGCCTTATGTCAAAAATCCTCCATTTATGGCAATTTTTGTCGGATAAAAATATGATACGAATTCGCAACGAGTCAATCTGCCTTGAAGGTGTTCGTAAAATTGTCTCAAACGATGACGCCTTTCTTCTCGGTCTTGCCTGTGCAGAAATTGTGGAGAATCTGAGGCTGCTTGCGAAATCTTTGTCAAGAATCAGCAAAAGATGTGAAGATTCCCATCTCAGAAACTTTGATCGCTACTTCAATGAATTTGCCAACACGGGTCGTGATCCTTACAATTGGGTTCTTAGCTTGAAAGATATGGATTCAAAAATCAAGAAAATGGATCAGTACGTTACCACCACTGCCCTGCTCCATAGACAAATGGACGAGCTTTCAGTACTTGAGAATAGTTTAAAGAAAGCTTCGAATTCCCATTTCAAAGATTCTGATATTTCATCAATCAAAGAACAGAAAATCATTGAGCTGCGACAGAAGTTTCTGTGGCAGAAACAAGAAGTTAAGTATCTAAAAGAGAGATCTTTATGGTGTCGTAGCTTTGATACAGTTACATCATTACTTGCTCGATCCATTTTTACTACTCTAGCAAAGATCAAGCTTGTGTTTGGTATCAATCACGGATATCCAAATTCTCTGCCACGTAGTCTCTCTGCTTCAGCCACTGTTTATCCTTCAGAAAATCATAACACATGCAATTTTGTTTCTGGTCCATTGGTAAAGCCCCCTGTATTTAATGAGTTTTTCGAGTCAAATACCAAGATGCTTAAACCACCTTCTAGTACTTTAGGTGCAGCTGCACTTGCTTTACACTATGCAAATTTGATCATTGTTATGGAAAAGATGATACGATCACCACAACTGGTTGGTGTTGATGCTAGAGATGATTTATACTCCATGTTGCCAAATAGTATAAGATCATCATTAAGATCAAGACTAAAAGGAGTCGGGTTTTCGGCTAGTGATCCAGTTCTTGCTGGAGAATGGAAAGATGCATTGCAGAAGATTTTAGGGTGGTTGTCACCTTTGGCACATAATATGATCAAATGGCAAAGTGAAAGGAGTTTTGAACAACAAAATTTAATTCCAAAAACTAATGTTCTCCTGCTGCAGACTTTGTATTTTGCAAATCAGGACAAGACTGAAGCTGCCATCACAGAGCTGTTAGTTGGACTCAACTATATTTGGAGGTTTGAAAGGGAAATGAATGCTAAGGCCTTGTTTGAGTGTACCAACTTCAACAACTTCTTGACTTTGAAGCGTTCAAGTAATTAAACATAGGAATGTTTATTTCTGCCTGCAATATTTTTCTCTTCTTCTCAAGTGAATTTTCTTTATCTTTTTTCTTTTTGTTTCTTTAATTACATAGATATCATTTGAAGGATTGTTAAATGGAAACTCCTTTAAAGATCTGTGAGGTTATGTTTTGTTTTAACCCAAAATCTGTATATTGTATCATATCAGTTTTAGACTATATAAGATTGAGTCAAATTTTCAACCCATCGAGATTCTAGTTGTTGTATGAATAATTGCCATTTGCAGGCATGTGAACAGATTCTTGTAGCTGCTATTATTGTGGTAACACATGGAATCACTGAATCCAGTTTGATTAGATCCTAGCTTACAAATCTGATAAAACATTGATTACTTACATAAAAATTAAAGATTAGCAGATAGCCACTAATAAGTTGGTTGAAGATATGATTGGAAATAGACTAGTGGTCCCTCATTTATGGTGAGTAAGATTAAACAACAAACTCCGGCTTTGGATGCTTCATGCGTCATATGATATTTTTTGGTGGGTTAGACTTCAAGGTGTGATTACATTACATATAATTCTTCCAACCCCACGCATCTTCCAAAAGAAAACGTTTAACTTCTACACACTAATTGTGCAAAATACTTTTACACTGTTAAAGTTACCTAAGAACCCTTGTGGGGGACCGAGTTGGGTGAGATTTCCCAAATAAAAGAGGGTTTGAAACCCACTTGCATACCTCCTAGGTCAAGATTGTCGCACAGGACTTGTTTATTGTTGTTTACCCTCCTGTGTGGTTTGATGACTATTACACAGGAGCCGGATTTATCCTGTGCGCACCCAAAGGGTAGTGGCTACGGATTCCCTTGTTAACCAAAAAAAAAAAGTTACCAACCTATACCTATAAGTTGAACTAGACTGAGAGGGGAAAAATTCTTTCACAATAAATAGTGTATATCAGCAATGAGTACTCTATGGAGTTCAATGAGAAAGGGCCAGCAACAAAGTGAAGTGCATGCATGAAAACTGGGACAAGAGTTTGCCATATTATGTGAAGAGGGGTAGGCCATTGCTGTATTTCACTCTGTCCAAATGCATATGCACAAAAAAGAGTCGAAATGGGGCCTTGGAAAATTTATTACTTGGAAAACATAGAAACAAACAACTTGTGATTTGCATATATTGCTGGGGGAGACTGATCATCAACTTAAAGCCATGGCCTTATTATTGTGGGGTGACCCCACTTTTGGAATTGCCTACTATTTCTTTCGGCCTTAATGCATTACCTTATGAGTTGGTGGATCAGAATATACAAAATTATATATCTAGAGCTCTGTTGTGGGATTGCATTTTGATATTGTGACAGCCACCTTTCATCTCCATAAAAAAATTTCGTTTTCTAAATTTCCTCCCAACGGAGAAATTTCTACACTTTGTGCTTTCACAATATTTAGCTAATGAAACAAGCCAAACTGTTGTGATACATAGCGATTCAGGATTTTTAAGTTCACAAATTTTGTACCGCAATTTTTTTTTATACTGAAATTTGGATAGGTTGTTGATCTATTAAGTGAAAGTTCCTAGAGTTTTTGACCCGTATTGTCTCTTATCTTTGAGCGTAGGTCTATTTTAGTCCCTCAAATATTACCCTAAGCAGATTTAATCCCTTAAGTATGCTACATTGGAGCACATTTAGTCTCACTGACACAATATGTTAAAAAACTAACGATCTTACCCAACTCTGATTCATGAAGCAAACCTTCTGCTATGAGGCAAAATGTTTCCTCCCCTTTTATTGGATAATGCAAATTATCTCCTTAATTCCTCATTTTTAAATAGTGTCTTCTAAAATTTTGATCTTGAAAATATCCCCTTCTGTACCAGTTTTCAATGAGAAAATGACATTGTATAGTTGTTGTAAAAATAATAGCCGAAAAAATGTATAAAATTTGAATATTTTTTTTATATATATATGTATACATTTAAATATTTCAGTTGATTTTTCTAAAAAGAAAAGTTAAAATTTGAAAAAAATAGAGCTGCCATGAACACTTCTAGGCATATTATTAAAGCAAACGAATGACGAGATTGTATTTTCACTTTTAGGCCGTGCGAGAAACTATTTACATTTGGTAGCGGAAAAAGTATGTAAAATGTGTATAATTTTTGTATATTAACATACAAAATATGTGTGTTTGTATGTGTATATATACACACACGCACACACATATATATATACAAAATATACAAATTTTATATATTTTTCGGCTGTTATTTTTACAACGACTATACAAAGGATATTTTCAAGGTTAAAATTTTAGAAGTCATTATCTAATAATGAGGAATTAAAGTGATAATTTGCATTATCTAATAAAAGGAGAGGAAATGTTTTGCTTCATAGCAGAAGATATGCTTCATGAATCAGGGTTGGGTAACATCGTTGGTTTTTGAACACATTGTGTCAGTGAAACTAAAGGTGCTCCATTTTAGTATACTTAAGGGACTAAATATGCTCAGGATTATATTTGAGAGACCAAAATAGACCTACCCTCAAAGATAAGAGACAATATTGATCAAACTTCGAAGTTCCTGACATAATTTCCAGTAGCACAAATATTGGACGGATGTAGTTGATAGAATTGCATTTTATTATGAGAATTTCTTTTTGGCTAAATCTTCGACTTAGAGTTACTTATAATATGAGGTCTTGATTAAGAAGAAGAAAAACTAATATGGTATAACTAACTTATACACTAAAACCATAAAACCTTGAATCAGTAGCTCTAAAACCATGAAACCCAGCAGACCTTTGTCCATCAGATCGTCTTCCTCTAGCTCGAAATCCACAACCTCCAACGCGTTCGCCATTTTCTCGGCAAAGAGAAATTTTGATTTTGGCTTTGATTCTTCGTCTATTCACTGAATAATGGATTGTCAATTCATTCTGAGTAAAATTTATTTAAATTTTGTTTTTGATTAAAGAAGGAAAATAAAATTTTGATGTACACAAAGAAGAAAAAACCTTGTCATATTCGTTTTGGTATACACATAGTCGATGCATTATATACTGTGATATACAAGTAATACAATTATTTTATTGTGATATATATTGATATAGAGACAATAATAAAATTAAACACCTTTATTTATAATTTCATATTTTGGATATACAAAGAAGGGGAAAAAATAATATACATTTTGATATACACAAAGAAGGAAAGTAAAAATATACACATTTTCTTGTGATATAGATTTATTGGCTATTTGGTGCCAATATGTATAATTAAGATTTTTTCTCCCAATTATGTAGGAAAAATGATATAGCCGTTGTAAAAACAATAGCCGAAAAATGTATAAAATTTATATATATTTGGTATATTTATATATTTTGTATGTTATATATAAAAATTATATAAATTTTAAAAAATTATTCGATTACCAGATGCAATAATTTCTGGGGCGGGGTAAAAGTGATAATACCCCCAATTATACATGTAGGTTATTACACCATGCCAAAATCCCTTATGAAAATTGATAACATGGGCATGTAGCTAAGGCTTGTATGTGAGGCTCAAATAAGTCAAGGGCCCAACAGTCTGGACCATATTTGAGGCCCATTTCTTTTCCAATGGTCAGACACGGGCTTCATTCGGGACAATACCCATCAATTGGCAATTCCTTTTAGTTTTATGGAAAGAGCTGCTGGTTCAAGGTTTATGGTGGAGAAGTCTGGTAGAATTTTTAGGAAGGAAGATGAAGATTGCTGTTGCGCAACTTTTTCTTCCTTAGCTACTTGGGTTTTTTCCTAATTTTTGTACAAGGTATTTGCTATAAAATCCAAAATGTAGCTATGTATTATAATTATGTTAAAGTTATTTATTTATGGTAAATACAGTGCATAAATTAGTTATACCATGTTAATTTCCTTAAAATATACAAAATAGTCTAATCATCTTCTTGTTTCATATATAGTATTTATGAGTACATGGTGAATGAAGCTACGATGTGATGACCCGGTAGGTCATCTTATATTTTAAAACCTATTTATGTGATCCGAAGCCTTAAATATCTTGTTTTAGCCTTCCTTGATTTGCATGCACAGTCCGTGCGTCTTTCCGGAAAGCTTTTATGTGAAAAACTGAGAAAAATATGATATTTTGCCTTAAAATTCACTTGAGTTGACTTCGGTCAATGTTTAGACCAAACGGATCCGGATTCATGTTTTGACGGTCCCGGTGGGTCCGTATCGTGATTTGGAACTTGGACGTATGCCCAAAATCGAATTCGGAAGTCCCTAGCCCGAGTTATCGCATTGAATAGAAATTGAGAGTTTAAGGCTTAATGAATTGGAAATGGTTGACCAATGTTTGACTTTTGGATATCGATTCCGTATTTTAGTTTCGGAGCCCGGTATAGGTTCAACACTACATTATGACTTGTCTGTCAAATTTGGTAAGAAACGGAGTTGGATTGACGTGATTCGGACGTCCGGTTGTGAAAATAGAAGTTTCAAAGTTTTCTTGAGAGTTTTATTTGATTTGGTGTTCAATTCGTAGTTCTGGGTGTTATTTTGGCGATTTGATCGCGCGAGCAAGTTCGTATGATATTTTTAGACGTGTGTGCATAGTTGGTTTAGAGCCCCAAGGGCTCGGGTGAGTTTCGAGTAGGCTACAGAGTGAATTTAGACTTAGAACATTACTGGTGTGCTTCAGGTTTTGTTGCAGGCCTCAGATCTCGCAATTGCGAGGTCATTTATCGTATTTGTGGCCACTGCTGGGTTCGTATTTGCGAAGAGTAGCTGGGGAGGTCAGAGTTCGCATTTGCAAACAAAATTCCGCATTTGCGAAGTGGGAGCTGGGTAGGTAGTGATTGCAAATGCGATCAATGGGTCGCATTTGCGGATGGATCAGAGTTCGCCTTTGCCAAGAAAGCAGGGGTGTGATGATCTTCGTATTTGCGATGGATTCTTCGCATTTGCGGGGCTCGCATTTGCGAACCCCAGGTCACAAATGCGACATCTGCAACTGATCAAATATGACGTAGACGGGATCTTTGGTTCATTCTTCAAATTTTCAAAACCTAGAATCCTAGAGGCGATTTTTCCAAGATTCTTTCTTCCCCAGATCATTGGTAAGTGATTCTAACCTAGTTCCGTTCAATCTTTCATTACATTTCACAAGTTTTCAACCTAAAATTTAGAGTTTTTATGGTGGAATTGGGGGTTTTTGGGTAGAAATTAAGGATTTGGAAAATTGGGAATCTAGACCTCAAGTTGAGGTCGGATTCCTTAATAAATTACATAACCGGGCTCGGAGGTGAATGGGAAATCGAATTTTGGTCCGAACTTCGGGATTGGATCAAGCGGGCCCGGGTGGAGGGGGAATTGACTTTTGTTGACTTTTTCAAAAATGTCCTAAATTGAATTCTTTACAATCGTGGGGTAGTTCCTAAGGCTTAATTTGAATCGTTTGGTTAGTAATTTGCTAGATTCTATTGTCCAAAGGCTTGTTTGAGAGGCAAAGATGTGGTTGAGCAGTGAGTGATATTTGGAGCGAGGTAAGTATTGTGTCTATCCTTGACTTGAGGGAATTAGGAACCCTCAGACTAATTGCTATGTGAATTTCATGTGAGCGGCGTATATGTGAGGTGATGAGTGCTTATGCGCCGCCAAATTATCTGTTTTCCCTGTTTTCCCTTTTCTTACACTATCTCTTTCTTTGTCTTAATTGTTGCATGCTCTAAATGTGTTCTCATGCCTAATTGCTACTTGTTAGTCATTGTTTCCTCATGTTCATGATATTAGCTCTTTTTCTATAGTTTCAAGATTTCCTACTACTTGCTCAAGTTGGTTTATTTGTACCCTCTAGTTGTAAATTCTGAATTGGTCTCATTGTGTAGTATTGCTTATTCGGATTTTCATGTTGTACAAGATTCCTATTTGTTTCAGTTTGATGTTTAAGAATTGTAAAGGGTTTTCTGTGATTTGAATTGTGAGTTTTACTGTGCATATTGAGTACTTTATATTGATATGGTGGGATCAGTTTGCACGCCGCAATAGGTGAAATAAGGGTGATATGTTGAGGTGGAATAAGGGTGAATCTATAATGTACCATGGGAACAGGTTTCACGCCGCAACAGGTGTAATAAGGATGGACTGTTTGGTGGAATAAGGGTGAACTATGATTATGATATTGTGATTTGGTAGAATATATATATATATATTCATTGTTGTTATGCTGTTATGAGGAAATAAAGGAGGATTATGTGACGTACGGTGGGATCGGATTGCGCACAGCAATAACCTATGTGTTTAGCTTTCCCTGAGTTGTGTTAGCTTTACGGTATTTTCTTTTGCACTTAAGGATTGGTAAATTTTGAATGTTGCTGGCTTATTTCTTGGAGTTGTAGTTATCACTTGTAATTTACTTCTTAATTCCATTTTGTATTTCCTTTTTTGTCTTTTTTTTTATATATTGCGTACAAGTTGTAGTGTGAGTGACCCGCCTTAGCCTCGTGACTACTTCGTCGAGGTTAGGCTCGACACTTACAGAGTACATGGGGTCGGTTGTACTCATACTACACTCTCCACTTCTTGTGTAGATTTTAGCATTGGTCCCAGCTGATCGAGAGGCAAAGCAGCTCGGGCTGGTTCTTTGAAGACTCAAGGTAGATCTATTAGCGTTCACAGACCTTGAAGTCCCCATCTATCTTTCCCTGTTTTTACTGTTTCTTTGGCTCAAATAGTTGTATTTATTTCTGACTCTTACTTGTATTAAATCCTAGAAGTTCGTGAATTGTGACTCCAGATCCAGGTTTTAGCAAGTGTTAAAGCATTTATAATATTCCGTACTCGCTTTGTTTCGTTTTAGCTTATTTGATGTTATTTACTGAATGGAATAAGGATTGGTTTAATAATTCTTTAATGTTGGCTTTCCTAGCAAGTGAAATGTTAGGCGCTATCACGATCCCGAAGGTGAAAATTTTGGGTCGTGACAAGTTAGTATCAGAGCACTAGGTTGCCTAAGTCTCACAATTCACGAGCAGGCTTAGTAGAGTCTGGAGGATCAATACGGAGACATTTGTACTTATCTTCCATAGGCTATGAAGTTTAGGAACAAATTTCACTTCTATTCTTCCTTGTCGTGCGATTTTGTTCTCTCAATGCTAATTGAACTCTTCTACTCTTATTCTCTGACAATGGCGAGAACACGCACCGTATCTTCAGCTGAGCAGCAGCCATAGCCTCCAGTGGTAGCTCCTACGAGGGGCAGAGGTCGAGGCCGAGGCTGTGCAAGAGCCCTAGGCAGGGGTAGGGCTCAGCCTAGAGCTCGAGCAGCAGCCCCAACAGTAGAGCCTCAGGTAGAGTTTAACGAGGAGGTTCTAGCCTAGACTGTTCTGGTCGGGCCAGCTCAGGTTCTGGAGGAGTTCATTGCCACCCCAGTGCTTCAGGACACTTTAGTCCGTTTGGTGGGCCTTATGGAGAATGTGGCCCAGACTGGCGCATTCCCCATGACACCAGCCGTCTCTCATGATGGAGGAGGAGCACAGACTCCTGCTACTCACACTCCGGAGTAGATGGATCCCCAGTATCAGATTCCAGTAGCTCATCCAATCGGAGTGGTTTAGCCGATTGTTGCGGCACAGGCCGGTGATGGGTCAACTATGTCTTCTGAGGCATTATGGAGATTGGACAGGTTTAACAAGATCTTTCCAGTTCTCTCAGCTCTTCCTAGAGAAGCTTCTCCCTATCACATTAAGAGAGGAGCATCGCCATCAGTTCGAGCATCTCCAGCAGGGCAGTATGACTGTTACACAGTATGAGACCCGATTTGTAGATTTGGACTGTCATGTTATTCTTCTTCTTCTTCCTATCGAGAGAGACAGAGGGTGGGGAGGTTTATTGAGGTACTTGCTCATCCTATCAGATTGCAGATGGATAAGGAGACTGGGGGTGAGATTTCTTTTCAAGCGACTGCCAATGTCGCCAGGCGAGTCGAGATGGTTCATGCACAAAGACGTCAGGGGTCTGAAAAGAGACTTCATCATTCCGGTGGGTTCAGCGGTGCCTCATCTGGAGGTAGGGTTACTTTTGGTAGAGGTTATCCTCCCAGGCCATTTCATTCAGCGCTTCAGGCATCCTACAGTGCTTCAAGGAGTCTTGGTTCTTATGTGCCTCATTCTGGACAGCCAGCCTACATTGCACCACTAGCTCCTATCAGTTCACCTTATATTCAGAGTTACTACCGTGGTCATCCGGCCCGTTCGGGTAAGTCTCAATTTTCACAGCCGCAGTACCAGGATGGTTATTTCGAGTGTGGTGGTTATGGGCATATCAGGAGGACCTGTCCGAGGTTGTTGGGCATCCCGCCACAACATCAGGGTTCTCGTGCCATGGATCTGGCACCAGTTACTGCACCACCTGCTCAGCCAGCCAGAGGCTGGGGTCAGGTAGCCAGAGGTAGAGGCTAGAGTGTTAGAGGTGTAGGCCAGACCATTAGAGGTGGAGGCCAATCAGCTAGAGGCTATCCCAGGGACATAATTCAGGATGGTGGGGTTTCCTATATTAGATTTTCATGCTAATACGGTGACCTTAGCCTTTATGGGGTTTCCTAGATTAGAGTGGACGAGGACTCCTGGGCATTCTACCAGCAGGGTTATCTCTTATATGAAGGCTTGGCGTATGGTCGAGAAGGGGTGTCTAGCTTATTTGGCTTATGTTCGCGATTCTAGTGCGGAGGTTCCTTCATGGATTCAATATCAGTTGTTCGTGAGTTTCTAGAGGTGTTTCCTGCAGACCTGCTGGGGATGCCACCCGACAGGGATATTTATTTGGCTCCGGGCACTCAACCCATTTTCATTCCGCCGTACCGTATGGTCCCGCTAGAGTTGAAAGAACTGAAGAAACAATTGCAAGATTTTCTTGATAAGGGCTTCATGAGAAGTAGTGTCTCGCCCTGGGGTGCACCTGTGTTATTCGTGAAGAAGAAGGATGGATCGATGAGGATGTGCCTAGACTATCGGCACTTGAACAAAGTCACCATCAAGAACAAGTATTCGTTGCCGAGGATTAATGACTTATTTGATCAACTTCAGGGTGCCAAGGTGTTTTCGAAGATTGATTTGAGATCTGGCTACCATCAGTAGAGGATTAGGGCATCCGATGTCTCTAAGACAACTTTTCTGACTCGGTACAGACATTATGAGTTTCTAGTGATGTCCTTTGGGTTGACAAATTCCCCCGCAACATTCATGGATTTGATGAACCGAGTGTTCAAGCCTTATTTGAACTCCTTTGTGATTGTGTTTATTGATGATATCTTGATCTACTCCCGCAGTCGAGAGGAGCATGAGCAGCCTCTTAGGATTATACTTCAGACTCTGAGAGCCAGCCAGTTGTATGCTAAATTTTCAAAGTACGAGTTTTGGTTGTAGCAAATGTTAAAGCATTTATAATATTCCGTACTCGCTTTATTTTTTTATAGCTTATTTGATGTTATTTACTAAATGGAATAAGGATTGGTTTATTAATTCTCTAACGTTGGCTTGCCTAGCAAGTGAAATATTAGGCACCATCACGGTCCCGAATGTGGGAATTATGGGTCGTGACACACAATGATCTCATTTCCCTGCATTAGTTTCTCCTTTTGTGTGTGTGTGTGTGTGTATGTGTGTGTTTGTGTGTATGAGTATTTTACACAAAACATATTTCCTTTCCGTCTCATAGATACTTCGTCATGCCAAATTGGACATATACTTATTATAGTTAATGTGTATTTGGCTAATATTAAGAATGAAAAAAGTATTTAAAAGTTATGTAAATACTGTAGGAGTAAAATGTAAATAGGTTTGACTACCCTCAAAGAAAAAATTGAACATTATATTTTTATATAGACAGATGATAAGCTGAAAGACCAAACCATCACGTCACTAACATATTAAAAGGGATGACACATAATTACTCCATTGGGGTTGTTCCACTTTTCCAGATGCTGAATTATAATAAATACCACCTTTTGAGATAACCACCAGTTTCAAGGAAATCAGTGGATGACGCGCACCAACCAAATTTTGCCACGTGTTTTTCTTTTTTAATACTATTAAATTCTCTTTTTATTCATTATTTTTTTTTTCTTTCTTTTTCTCCCAAATCCCACCCCTGTCAAATCTCATTCCCTAGTTCGACCATTCCCCCAATTAATTCATTCTTCTTAATTATTTTTGTAATTTCAAATTGCCCCATTTTTTTCTTCTTCGTATCTTCGTTGCATCCCTTCTGGTGGAAGAGGGACAATCTAATTAGGTGGTAGAAGATGGTGAAAAATGAGTGGGAGACTGAAGAAGAAAGTTGGTGGCCGTCGGAGGAGCAGTAGTGGCACACTCTTTGATTTTTTCATCGGAAGTCTAAGGGTAAAGAACTCACTAAGCATGTTTAATAGATACTTTTGATGTAGAAAAATCAGACATGAGAAATAAATCACCAAGGAAATAAAGGTGGATTATGTGACGTACGGTGGGATCAGATTGCGTGCAGCAACAACCTACGTGTTTAGATTTCCCTGAACTGTGTTAGTTTTACGCTATTTTCTTTTGCACTTAAGGATTGGTAAAATTTTAAATGTTGCTGGCTTATTCTTGGAGTTGTAGTTATCACTTGTAATTTACTTCTTAATTCCATTTTGTATTTCCTTTTCTGTCTTTATTTTATATATT
The DNA here is from genome assembly GCA_005239525.1 of Nicotiana knightiana. Lineage (NCBI taxonomy): Eukaryota > Viridiplantae > Streptophyta > Magnoliopsida > Solanales > Solanaceae > Nicotiana > Nicotiana knightiana. The sequence goes on along the minus strand of ML412870.1, from coordinate 12,275 downwards.
GCGTACAGGTTATAGTGTGAGTGACCCGCCTTAGCCTGGTCACTACTTCGTCGAGGTTAGGCTCGGCACTTACAGAGTACTTGGGGTCGGTTGTACTCATACTACACTCTGCACTTCTTGTGTAGATTTTGGCATTGGTCCCAGCTGATCGAGAGGCAAAGCAGCTCGGGCTGGTTCTTTGGAGACTCAAGGTAGATCTATTGGCGTTCACAGACCTTGAAGTCCCCATCTATCTTTCCCTGTTTTTACTGTTTCTTTGGCTCAAACAATTGTATTTATTTCTGACTCTTACTTGTATTAAATCCTAGAAGTTCGTGAATTGTGACTCCAGATCCAGGTTTTAGCAAGTGTTAAAGCATTTATAATATTTCGTACTCGCTTTGTTTCGTTTTAGCTTATTTGATGTTATTTACTGAATGGAATAAGGATTGGTTTAATAATTCTCTAATGTTGGCTTGCCTAGCAAGTGAAATGTTAGGCGCCATCACGATCCCGAAGGTGGAAATTTTGGGTCGTGACAAGTTAGTATCAGAGCACTAGGTTGCCTAAGTCTCACAATTCACGAGTGGGCTTAGTAGAGTCTGGAGGATCAGTACAGAGACATATGTACTTATCTTGCAGAGGCTATGAAGTTTAGGAACAAATTTCACTTTTATTCTTCCTTGTCGTGCGATTTTATTCTCTCAATGCTAATTGAACTCTTCTACTCTTATTCTCTCACAGACGAAGAGAACACATACCGCATATTCAACTGAGCAGCAGCCCCTCCAGTGGCAGCTCCTATAGAGGTCGAGGCCGAGGCTGTGCCAGAGCCCCAGGCAGGGGCAGGGCTCAGCCCAGAGCTCGAGCAGCAACCCCAACAGTAGAGCCTCAGGTAGATTTTAACGAGGAGGTTCTAGCCCAGACTGTTCTGGTCGGGCTAGCTCAGAATCTGAAGGGGTTCATTGCCACCCCAGTGCTTCAGGACGCTTTGGTCCGTTTGGTGGGCCTTATGGAGAGTGTGGCCCATACTAGCGCATTCCCCATGGCACCAACCGTCTCTCAGGATGGAGGAGGAGTACAAACTCCTGCTACTCACACTCTGGAGTAGATGGCTCCCCACTATCAGACTCCAGCAGCTCATCCAGTCGGAGTAGTTCAGCTGGTTGTTGCGGCACAGACCAGTGATGGGTCAACTATGTCTTTTGAGGCTTTATGGAGATTGGACAGGTTTACCAAGATCTTTCCAGCACTTCAGTGGTGCTTCTTCAGAGGATCCCCAGGAGAATCTTGACAGTTGTCATGAGGTGCTACGGAACATGGGTATAGTGGTGACCAATGGGGTTGATTTTGCTGCATTTCAGATTATTGGTTTCGCCAAGAAATGGTGGAGAGATTATTTGTTGACCAGACCAGCTAGGTCGCATGCTCTTACTTGGGACCAGTTCTCTCAGCTCTTCCTAGAGAAGTTTCTCCCTATCACATTGAGAGAGGAGCATCGCCGTCAGTTCAAGCGTCTCCAGCAGGGCAGTATGACTGTTACACAGTATATGAGACCCACTTTGTAGATTGGGCCTGTCATGCTCTTCTTTTTCTTCCTACCGAGAAAGAGAGAGGGTGAGGAGGTTTATTGAGGGACTTGCTCAGCCTATCAGCTTACAGATGGCTAAGGAGACTGGGAGTGAGATTTCTTTTCAAGCGACTGCCAATGTCACCAGGCGAGTCGAGATGGTTCTTGCACAGGGAGGTCAGGGGTCTTAAAAGAGACCTCATCATTTCGGTGGGTTTAGAGGTGCCTCATCTGGAGGCAGGGTTACTTTTGGTAGAGGCAATCCTACCAGGCCATTTCATTCAATGCTTCAGGCATCCTACAGTGCTTTAAGGAGTCTTGGTTCTTATGTGCCTCATTCTGGACAACCAACCTACATTGCACCACTAGCTCCTATCAGTGCACCTCCTATTCAGAGTTACTACCTGGTCATTCGGCCCGTTCGGGTAAGTCTCAGTTTTTGCAGCCGCAGTACCAGGATGGATGTTTCGAGTGTGGTGGTTATGGGCATATCAGGAGGACCTGTCTGAGGTTGTTGGGCATCCCGCCACAGCATTAGGGTTCTCGTACCATGGTCCCGGCACCAGTTGCTGCACCACCTGCTCAGCCAGCCAGAGGCAGGGGTCAGGTAGCCAGAGGTAGAGGCTAGAGTGTTAGAGGAGTAGGTCGGCCGTTAGAGGTAGAGGCCAGTCAGCTAGAGGCCGTCCCAGGGACGTAGTTCAAGATGGTGGGGCCCAACCCTGAGGTTATGCTTTTTCGGCCAGGATTGAGGCTGAGTCATTTGACGTTGTTGTCACAGGTACTGTTTTAGTTTGCAGTAGAGATGCTTTAGTTCTATTTGATCCGGGTTCTACTTACTCCTATGTGTCATCCTATTTTGCTTCATATTTGGTTATGCCCCGTGATTCTTTGAGTACTCCTGTGTATGTGTCCACACCTGTGGGGGATACTATTGTTGTAGATAGTGTTTATCGTTCATGTGTAGTCACCATCGGGAGTCTTGAGACTAGTGTAGAGCTTCTACTTCTCGATATGGTCGATTTTGATGTCATTTTGGGGATGGATTGGCTATCACCTTATCACGCTATATTTTGTCACGCTAATATGGTGACCTTAGCCTTTCTAGGGTTGCCTAGATTAGAGTGGAGGAGGACTCTTGGGCATTCTACCAGCAGGATTATCTCTTACATGAAGGCTTGGCGTATGGTCGAGAAGGGGTGTCTAGCTTATTTGGCTTATGTTCGCGATTCTAGTGTGGAGGTTCCTTCATGGATTCAATACCAGTTGTTCGTGAGTTTCCAGAGGTGTTTCCTGCAGACCTTCTGGGGATGCCACCCGACAGGGATATTGATTTGGCTCCGGGCACTGAGCCCATTTTCATTTCGACATATCGTATGGCCCCGCTAGAGTTGAAAGAATTGAAGAAAGAGTTGCAAGATTTGCTTATTAAGGGCTCATTAGACCTAGTGTCTCTCCCTGGGGTGCACCTGTGTTGTTCGTGAAGAAGAAGGATGGATTCGATGAGGATGTGCATAGATTGTCGGCAGTTGAACAAAGTCACCATCAAGGTGTTTTCGAAGATTGATTTGAGATCTGGCTACCATCAGTAGAGGATTAGGGCATTCGATGTCTCTAAGACAACTTTTCTGACTCGGTACAGACATTATGAGTTTCTAGTGATGTCCTTTGGGTTGATAAATGCCCCCGCAAAATTCATGGATTTGATGATGAGAGTGTTCAAGCCTTATTTGAACTCCTTTGTGATTGTGTTTATTGATGATATCTTGATCTACTCCCGCAGTCGAGAGGAGCATGAGCAACATCTTAGGATTATACTTCAGACTTTGAGAGCCAGCCAGTTGTATGCTAAATTTTTGAAGTGCGAGTTTTGGTTGTAGCAAATGTTAAAGCATTTATAATATTCTGTACTCGCTTTATTTTGTTTTAAACTTATTTGATGTTATTTACTGAATGAAATTAGGATTGATTTAATAATTCTCTAACGTTGGCTTGCCTAGCAAGTGAAATATTTGGCGCCATCACGGTCCCAAAGGTGGAAATTCCGGATCGTGACATACAACGATCTCATTCCCTGCATTGGCTTATCCTTTTGTTTGTGTCTGTTTGTGTGTATGAGTATTTTACACAAAACATATTTCTTTTCCGTCTCATAGATACTTCGTCATGCCAAATTGGACATATAATTATTATAGTTAATGTGTATTTGGCTAATATTAAGAATGAAAAAAGTATTTCAAAGTTACGTAAATACTGTAGGAGTAAAATGTAAATAGGTTTGACTACCCTCAAGGAAAAAATTGAACATTATATTTTTATATAGACGGATGATAAGCTGAAAGACCAAACCATCACATCACTAACATATTAAAAGGGATGACACATAATTACTCCATTGGGGCTGTTCCACTTTTCCAGATGCTAAATTATAATAAATACCACCTTTTGAGATAACCACCAGTTTCAAGGAAATCAGTGAATGACGCGCACCAACCAAATTTTGCCACGTGTTTTTATTTTTTTAATACTACAAAATTCTCATTTTATTCATTTTTTTTTATTTTTCCTTTCTTTTTCTCCCAAATCCCACCCCCTCTCAAGGCTCATTCCCCAGTTCGACCATTCCCCCAATTAATTCATTTTTCTTAATTATTTTTGTAATTTCAAATTTTCCCATTTTTTTCTTTTTCGTATCTTCGTTGCATCCCTTCTGGTGGAAGAGGGACAATCTAATTAGGTGGTAGAAGATGGTGAAAAATGAGTGGGGAGACCGAAGAAGAAAGGTGGTGGCCGTAAGAGGAGCAGTAGTGGAACACTCTTTGATTTTTTCATCGAAAGACTAAGGGTAAAGAACCCACTAAGCATATTTAACGGAGGGACTTTTGATTTAGAAAAATCAGACATGAGAAATCAATCACCAAAGGATGAGAGGATTTTCAAGGCTTAAATGGTGTTGGAACGAGGACGATGTGGATTGTGGCATTCCAATTGATACTCCTCCATGCTTTGATTCTTCTTTTCAGATGGAATTGTGAGTGGAGCATTGTTAGATCAATTATGTCAGTTCTACTGCCGGTGAAATCACCGGTGCTGTGTTGACCATTATCTTCGTCAAAGAGAATGTCTACGGCTACTGGTTGAGACATTCAGAGAAGTTAGAAATGACAAAAAATTTATCATTTTTAATTTTAGTAGAACAATTTGAAAATGAAGAAGAAGAAAACAAAAACAAAAATGCTTCAAAATTAAAGTTTTAAAATTTTTTCCCCTTCTAACTCTCTTTCATGAGAGTGTATTCACTCTCTAGGTCACATGGCCCAAAAAAGTGGTATTCACTATTACAGTTCAAACAAAGTCATGGGAGTCATAGAGCCCCAGCAAAGTATAAGAGTGCATCTGGAAAAGTGGATTATAATTACGTATGATCCTTTTTTATATGTTAGTGATGTGATCATTTGGTCTTTCATCCGCCTATATAAAATATAATGTTCAATTTTTTTAGGGCAGTCAAACCCATTTATATTTTACTCCAACAATATTTACAGAACTTTGAAAGACTTTTTTCATTCTTCATATTAACATACAAAATACACATTAATTATAGTAATTATATGTCCAATTTGGGATGGTGAAGTATCTATGAGACGGAAAAGAAAATATGTACCCACACACACAAACACACACACGCACAAGGAGAAACTAATGCAGAGAAATGAGATCGGTGTAGCTTCATTCATCATGTACTCGTAAATAATATATATGAAATAAATAGAGAAGTATGAGTCAGAGCATCTCAAAATGAAAGTGCAAATTTACACGAATTGATATTAATCAAAACAAAGGCAATAGACTTGAAATTGAATGTGTTAGCTCATATATTCAAGTTTATGAGCTTTACATAGAGGATTTTCCTTAGCCAAAAGTGCACGTCCAATAGACTTGAAATTGAATGTGCATGCATGTTCATTTGGTGGATCCTTCAAAATATTCCACCACACTTACAACTAAACCCTACTAATCCCACCTTCTTCTTACAACTCTTTCACCTTTCTGTCTTCGTCTTTATTATCAAATTATCTTCGTTTCCAGTTTTAACAGTATCATCAACAGTAAGCAAAGATAACTTTTCAGATAAAGTTATTGTGTTCTTGGTGGATTCTTCTTTCAAGAAAGCTTTATAGCATTTGGAACAAAAGTTGTGATTGCTTGGATTACCATAGAAGCCGCAACTCCTTGCGCATAAACTTGAGTTTCCTGCTTTGTCACAAGAAGTCATTCTTTTCCCTTTGGTAGTAATAATGTAATTAGTTCTTCTCAATTGCCGAGTGCAGCTGATGTTGTGTTTGCCGTTAATATATAGAGGAAGCTTGTAATCCAAATTAAGATCTAGGACTTTTCTTAATATCCCTACCCTCCTTTTGTTTGGTTTTTGTTTGATAATGTTACTAATATTTGGAAATACAATCCTTGTCTGGCACAGATTAGGACAATAGTTAGTGGGGTCGATGAAAAACTTTGGCCTTCTTTAATATGGAATGTCGTGTATATCCTTATTTGACTTGGCCTAATTGTTAGTATGTTTTGTTGTGAGTTTAATAGGGACCTTCGGGTACTGTTTTTTACTTGTCAAGATTATTGCAAATAGATCCATTAAAGACAAAAAAATTTGGAATTGTAAATTTAAATAATGAAAAAATGAGTTAGGATCACATAAAAAGGTTGGTATTCCCAATGGAAATCAAATTGGGACTGTTTGGCCAAAAAAGTTTTAAACTTTTTTTTAAACTAATTGAATACGAAGATAGAGGGTAAATCCTAGCTAAACATAATAAATCCTAGATCTGATGTTTAAATATTTCAGTGATATGGGGTCGTGTCCAAATTAGTAAATAACAAGTAGATGCCAAATGATTGTCAATGAATATAGGAATAAATACATAAAATAAATATGACAAATGGCAATAAATGTAATAAGAAGGAGTTTGTCACCCAAATGTTGAATGAGTTGGATGATTTCTTCTTCTGACAACAACGTATGACAATAAATTATGAATGTAAATAAAGTGTTCTTGGATCTTGTGAGTGGAAAGGTAGAGTAAACAACGAAATCAAACAAGGGAGACAAGACAAGCTTTAGTATATATTCTTGATAAGTCAACTTCTTACAACAATGTTTTTATCAGAAAAAGTGAAGATCCCTTTTTGTTTCCTATCTCTTCCTATTTATAAGGGATGTTCCTAGGAAACCCTAAAAAGTACAATTAAGGGAATATTCAACAAAATATTCCTTTTCGCGATTCTAAGGCTATTTTAACCACTGTTAGTACTCGTTCTCTATTCGAGCTCGATCTTGCTCTCTTGCTTGTCGACTCCTCGCAACTGGGACTTGCTCGACCTTGGCCACAGCTCGTCTATATACATCTTTTAAGTCTAGTCTGATTTTGACCCATACAGTTAGTCCCTCCGCTTGTTGAGGTCGTCCTCTTGGATGACCTCGATGAGCGGACTTTATCTGCAATCGGTCAGAAAAAATTCTGACCTGATGACTGAACATAAATGATCCATGTCGAACCGGTGACATGCCGTCTCAAGGGTCATGGTTTGCGTGACTGACATAGGATGATTACATGGCCACGCGCGTCATCATTACGCATCTTCCCAATGCACCGCGTTGTTTCTAAAGCCTCTGCTACTTCGGCTTTAGTGCCAGTGACGGTTCCTTGCCTCGATTCGGACGTCACAATCGTCTATAAATAGGGGAAGGGGAATTCCAAAATGAAACTTTCGTATTTTCTACTCCATATCTGCACTCTACTTATTCTTCTTCTTCTTCTTCTCCTATCCTTGCTTCCTATTTCCTCTTACTTCTCAGCTCTAGCTTCCTATTTCCCCTTCCGTCAATAATCTTTCTTTCCGGCCCACCATATACGCACTACTGAAAAATGACCAACTCGACTCACAATTCTGATATAGTCTCTAATGCTACCCCATTGTCAGTGGCCATGCGTTCTAGCGGCGGCGAGCTCATGGTTATGGAGGACGAAAGTTTTTCCACCGTGGAGGAGGTTATCCCACGTAACCCCACCTCTAGGAACGAATTCTCAAAAGAGCCTATTCCAGACCCGGGGCTGGTAGTATCCTAGATGGGATCGAAGCAGATTTCAGCCCTCAGATCTAAGTATCCAAGATGGGATCGAAGCAGATTTCAGCCCTCAGATCTAAATACCACATTGCCGCTCATATTGATATAGTTCCTACGGGGAACGAAGTGATACAGGTCCATCAGTCTGGATACTGCGCGTTCTACGCCTATCCGTTGTTGATAGGCTATAATCTTCACCTTCTTCCACTAGAAGAGGAATTCTATCATTTTTACGGCGTCTGCCCGGCGCAGCTCTCCCCCTACCTTTATAAAATTTTCCTTATTTTGACAAAATTTTTGGAGTTGGCTAGCTGCGAAGTCTCTGTTCGTCACCTTCTGCACCTTTTCGCGCCGAGCTTCTATAGAAGTACAATGATTCATATTCACCACCGTGGAACCAAAGGGTTGGTAGAGAGGATGGAAGACAAGGCGAACAGCCGATTTTGGTTCAGCTATTTCTACACCAAAACCGAGCACGTTGCGGCGAACTCGTGCGGATTCCCTGAGCAATGGAACTTCAATTGTAATTTTTTTTTTGTTTGGAGTATGCTTAATCACCCTTCTTCGCATGTTTTTTGTTTGACTTATTTTCCTTCTGTAGCTGAGAGATGTCCACCTCCCCTAGTTACCGACATCAGCGACTGGGTGGCCCATTTTCTGCCTCACACCGCGGGGATTCGTGATTAGGCATCCTTTAATAAGCAGTTTGGGTCCAGGCCTTGACATCGTTTTCTTTTTGTGTCAGGTCGGTGAGCTTCTAAGAAGGCGAAGGCTCCCGTGCCCGCGTTCCGCCAAGTGGTCGCTTCAGCTGGAATGCAATTCGTACTGGACGAGTCCATACGAAGTGATCAAACTCTAACTACGCCATTGGGTTACTCCGACCCATAGGCAGCCATCATGTCAGCTGAGACCTTTTGCACCTGGTCGATGAGTCGTCTGTCGCCGAAGAAAAGATGGAGGTTAGAGACTGGAAGGGTCAGCGCTGCTGATGCCGCGCTCGAGAGGCCGATTATTTTGGATGCAGAGTCGGCACACCCACTGGGCATTAAAGCTGCTCCCATGGTGGAGGTCGCCATGGAGAAGAGGCCGTCAGAGGCTGGTACGGGGGAGGAACGTTCCCAAACAGCCGAAGTTGGCTCGTCATCAGCGGATGGGAGAGATAAAATCATCCTCGTGGAAGATGATGGGTCGGGCTCCGATATTGACCCCGAGGAAGTGCGGGCCTTTGAGGAGAGGTTCACTCGAGTTGAAATAAGGACGGAGGCGCCTAGCCGTAACATATTCATCCCCGTAGATTATAAACTTTTGTTTAACTCAGAATGGGTGGTTCCGACCTTCTCTCCTTTGTGTGCGGACTCTGAGAATAAGACGCTGCAGAAGCTCAAGGATGCAGATATTTCATTGGGCATCTATGGCATGGCCTTGAGAGTAAGTTTATTTCCCCGTTTTAAGTTAATTCATTTCTTATGTGTTGTTTGCCTCTGCTGACCCGTCTTCTTTTGTATGTCAGACCCTCATTTTGGAAATTGAGCTTGATTGGCGGGAAGAGCAAAAGACGGCCCTCTTCAAGAAGATGGAATCCAAGTACAGAGAGTACCGTTCTAAGCACCGAACGCTGGTCAACATACTTAGCGAAGATGGAAAGTTTCAGATGCTATGTGATGAGCTCAAGCAGAAGATGAGGAGCTGAGGGAGAAGGATGGGGAGCTCATGAGGATCATCGGCAGGTGCCGCATGATTGAGGGGACGCTGAGAGCTAAAGAAGACGAGCTCGAGGTAAGAAAGGGAGTGATGGTTGAGAATGCTGACCTTCAGGCTCAGGTGGCATCCTTAAGGGTCGAGCTCGAGCAGAGCGAAGCTAGGGCCATCGGCTTGAGGGGCGAGTTGACTGCCAAAGTTGAAGAGTTGGAGTAGGTTGAGAGGGCCAGGATGGCTCCCGTGGCGGAGGCGGATGCACTGAGGGGTACCCTCCCCGTCTGCAGGTCTGAGCGAGTTAGTGAGGCAGAGACATCAGCGCTCAAGGAAGCGAGGCTTGAAGAGCGGATATGTGGTTTAGAGGCGGAGATGTCAGAATTGAATGAGCAGATTGCTGCCCTACAAACCGAGAAGGCGCAACAACAGGCCCAGCCATCTACTTCTCATACTTCTGCCGATCCTAGTGTGTCAGGGGAGTTGTATGAAAAGTGGGTTCACGATGAGGCCCAAATACAGGGCTCTGATGACGGCCGAGAAGGTCTCTGAGGCGGAGTTCGAGGATGCTCGCGTCAAGGCATGTAAGGCTCGCGATGCATGTGGTTATGACCCCAGTACCCCCTACATGAACGATGATGAAGATGACTTAGACGGGCTTGCCTCTGATCTTTGGTATGATGATGAGTATGTCGGCGACGTTGGTGATAACGGGGATGATGCGGTTTGAAGTCTTTGTACTTGGTTTTTGTTTGTTTTTTTGTGGGGGAATCTTTTCAGCCCTTTGTAAGATGTTTTGGAATGGTATGATTGGAATGGAACAGTTTATTTTTTGTTGTGTATTTTTGACTCTTTTTGATTTTCTGTGAATGTCTCCCTCTGTAAAAGTCCCTGACTTTCATTTGGTCGAATGTAAATTCAAACGAGGTTGGATATAAGTCAGTTCGAACGACGTCGAATGCAGACTTCGAAAAATGATTCGAGCGAGGCCGAATATAAGTCGATTTGAACGAGGTCGATTCGAACGATGTCGAATGTGGACTTTGAAAAATGGTTCGAGTGAGGTTGAATTATGAGTTAATTCTAACGAGGTCGAATGTAAGTTGATTCGAACGAGGTCAAATGTAATTCGATTCGAACGATGTCAAATGCGGATTTTGAAAAATGATTCGAGCGAGGTCGAATATAAGTTAGGTCGAACAAGGTCGAATATAAGTCGGTTCGAACGACGTCGAATACGAACTTCGAAAAAAGATTCGAGCGAGGTCGAATTATGAGTTAATTCGAATGTATGAGTTAATTTGAACGAGGTCGAATGTAAGTTGATTCGAACGAGGTCGAATGTAAGTCGATTCAAATGATGTCGAATGCGGACATTGAAAAATGATTCAAGCGAGGTCGAATATAAGTTAGTTAGAACGAGGTCGAATATAAGTCGGTTCGAATGACGTTGAATGCGGACTTTGAAAAATGATTCGAGCGATGTCGAATATAAGTTAGTTCGAACGATGTCGAATGTAGACATGGAAAATAATTCGAGCGGGGTCGAATGTACATTTCCTACATTGGCGTGATGTGTAAACTTGGTGGAGTTATGTGATAATATCATATACTACTTTGTTTACTCATTCATTGGAGAATATTACATGTTTCTGCGCAGTTCGTACATACATTCGAGAAGTTCCAGTCTCTCTAGCCCCTTCATTGTTTGGCCTGGAGAAGTAGTCGATAGGCCGGGCGATGAACTTAACACTTAAAATTCGAGATGCCCTCTTCGCCGCCTCATTAAAAACCTCCCCGAGAAAACCTAATTGGGACAAAACTCAGGTGAGGGAAAAAGAGTACGACTTGAGGGACGTCCATCTTCAGAAGTTGAAGTATTTGAGGTGCGCGATGTTCCAATTGTTTGGCAGTAGTTTTACCTCCATTGTTTCTAGTTGGAATGACCCTTTGTTTGCCGCCGCCATGATTTTGTATGGGCCGTCCCAATTGGTTCCCAGTTTGCCTTCCTGTGGGTCTTTGCTCGCTTGTGTTTTGGCTTTGAGTACATAGTCCCCGACCTTGAGTGGCCTGACTTTCACTTTCTTGTTGTAGTACCGTTCTGCTTGTTGTTTTTGAGCTATCCTTCTTATGTAGGTCATGTCTCTCCGCTCGTCGTCTTCGTCGAGGTCTTGCCTTCTACTCTCATCGTTACTTGGCCCGCTCTCATTGGAATATCTCAAACTTGGTTTACCAACTTCGATCGGTATTATTGCATCAGTCCCATAGACTAGTGAGTATGGCGTTTCTCCTCTACTTATTTTTGGCGTGGTGCGGTATGCCCATAACACTTCCGGTAGTAGTTTCGGCCACAGTCCCTTGGCATACTCAAGCTTCTTTTTCATGATGTTCAATATTGTTTTGTTGGAGGATTCCGCCTGACCGATTCCTACATGATGATATGGCGTGGAGAGTATTCTCTTGATGTGCCATTTCTCGAAGAATTCTGCAGTCTTTTTTCCAATGAATTGGGGTCCGTTGTCACAACTGATTTCTTTGGGGATGCCAAGGAAATGTCAAACTGTGGGTATCCGACTTATCGAAGATGATACTTTCTTCGAGGCCATCATATCGTTCATGGGTGATCGACCGCTTCAATTTGTGGGAGGTGGTGAATTTCACATGGTTGATTGTTGCTTCATCACCTCCGCCGATGATTATTTGGATGGTGCGGGCTGGGGAGGGTGGTTTTTGGGGGCCTTGATGTTGTTCTCGCCCACGGGCGAAATTGCCCTTCCTTGATCGCTCATCAGCCCCCTCAAATGTCCTTGGTGGAGCATGTTTACTATCTCTTGCCGTAGGGCTATGCAATCCTCGGTCTTATGGCCTCGTTCCTGATGGAACTCGCAGAGGGCATTC